>CAODLS010728857.1:0-26232 GCA_948243855.1 Flueggea neowawraea
GTATACATACATATACACTATATACATAGTATAGTTTCTACGAAAACCATATCGAAAACGTTTGCAACCAAAGCAAACAGCATACACGAAATCTTTCTGGAACTAAACCAGAAACTTTCCAAATCTTATTAAAGCGTTCATGCTTTCAAAAAAACCAAAGCAAAATCTTCTGGACTTTGCCAAAAATAATTATTCCCAAAACTAATTATCCACCAATAATTATTCAAAATAATTACTCCAAATATAATTATCCCAAAATAATTATAAAAATTATTCGGGGTATTACACTCATCACCATTGTTGGCAGGTCCACACTCCTCATGATTATTGGCAAAGTCCATATCACGTTTGTTACTGGTCCCTTATCCGTGATATTATGTTTCTGAAATTATTATTATTATTGTGATCCCTACATGGCGAAGCTTTGATTCTGAAATTTCTAGCAAAGCTAGAAAGGTTTTAGAACTCTGATCTTACGTTTTCGATAAAAGTTTAAAAGGCTTTTGACTTCTGAAGTTTTGAGTACAACTTAAAAGAGTTTTATTTTCGAATATCCGATAAGATAAAACGTTTTCTGGAAAGGTTTTGCTTTGTTTTTGAAAACACATTAACTTTGATAAATTTTGGAAATGTTCTTGAAAGATTTTGGTTTGGTTCCTGAAGGTTTTCGTGCATGCTGGTTGCTTTGGTTGCGAACGTTTTCGAAATGTATATTTGAAACCTACTACGTATGTAGTGTGTATATATGCATATTTGATTATATCTGCATGTATTATTTTCGAACTGTTTTCAAAACAGTCTTTGTGAGGTACGTATGATGCGTTCTGGAGTGTTGTCCCTCACTTGGGTTTGACCCCCGTTAATTTTCTGTTTATGGTTGATTCGATCTTTCAGGTACACAGATTTTGGCTTCAGCACTATTCCGTATCTTGGATACCAGTGAGGAGTCTTGTGATTTGTGACTGCCTTTTCATCGGCCCCTAGTTGTATTTTGATAGATGCTCCACACCGAATTTTCTGTGGGTTTTGTTTCGTGTTTCTGTTATCGTTTATGACATTTCAAATGTTTTTAATTTGAAATATTTTCGGCAATTGATATTGTATATATTTTATTTTATTAAATGAGGTTTAAACCTTTATTGATTTTATTAGTTAATTGAATATGATTTTGGGTAGAAGTTCTGTACTTCGAGGTTTGCACGAGATATGCCGGACTCCTATAGATGGTTCACCTCGTACGGCGATCATGGTCCCGGAGACGGGACGTGACAGACCATCTCCTATATGTTCATTATATAATCTCTCAATTGTATTATTCCAATTAAATGATTTGCTTTTTAGATTTATTGAGTTTTATTTTCTCATACATTTTTAATTTTTAGATGTTTTTTATATTTTGAGTTTATTTGACTTGACATCATTTATGTTGCTAAATTTTTAACTCTCATTCTGCACACATCAACAATTTACTTAAAGAACATTTAAAGAAAAACTCTCTTTTTATTACTAAAAAAATATATTTTCATATAGATGCCTAGTAATAGGCGTGCATTAATTGTAAATTGTAATAATATAATTTTGGATAGAAGTTATGTACTTTGAGACTTATGTGAGATGTGTCGGACTCCCATAGACGGTTCGCCTCTTATGTCGGTCATGGTCTAGGAGACGAGTCGCGGCAATAAGTCTGTAGAATCTTGTGGTGATTTTAAATGTATAGAAAGAGTTAGGGCGGTTGAATTGATTGTTGTTCTGAGAGTGCTCAGTTTGTTAGTAACACTATCTAGTTTTGTACTCTTATTTTGGTGGCCTAAAATATGTAATTAATTGATGGCCAAAACATGAAATTTGTATGTATATATGTCTAGAATATGTATAAAATGTTTTGTTATAATTGGATTTGTGTGATGTGAGATAGGTTCAGTGCACTATAGGCTACTCACCTAAAATAATTATGTTACAAAATTGTTACTTTGAAATGTTGTCCAGATTGTTTTATAAGGAATTAAGAGCTGAAAATTGGGAGGAATACATTATTATATGTCCAATATATGTGTCTTAAATTTCAAGGAAAAAAGAAGTCAGTTTGGATGTTCAAACATGGAGAATAAATAGGCTGTCCAGAATGGTGTAGACTAGAATTTTAGTTACCATAAGCATAATATTTTATAAGTATCATTTTCCTTTCAATCCAAATGACTAAATGCATTCATAATAGGGTACTAACATGACCTCAAGTGTTCAAAGCATATCATATATGTACATTGCATATATTTGTAATTTAGAATAAACATAGCTCGAGTATCTATTATAGGATCAAGGAACATTAAAAGGGAGCCCAACAAGGTAACGAGACATACTACCTATCTTAAAGTGGTGAGTATAAACTGGAGATTAGATTCAAATGTGTGTTATATGCTCTGTATTCAAAGATGTACTGATGTTCTGGAATTATTATGGACAACACTCAGACACGTTGATAATCGAAGAACGCACGAATATGTTATATGAAATTATTCAGAGGAAACAACTAGGCTCGCTAATACATCAGAAGCGCACGCTATTGAGCGTCAAAGATCAACTATGCGCATAAAAAAAGGAACAACTCGTATAGCTGAAAACAAGAGCTTACTAGAATATCTCTGAGACCGTTAAGGCGTGCTAACAAGGAATAAAGTGCGTTATTGAATAAGTGCTCTGAATTGTCTTGGATACAACAAAGCATTAACGTTGGTAGGAATGTTGATGGTATTAAGAACGCCCGATCTTGATTAAAGGTGTGATCCTCGAAAACAACTGAACAACATATGCTAAAGAGGAACTGTGCACGTTGTTGAATGACCACTCAGAAGTTGACAAAAGCTAGACACTCATTGGGAATTTAAATTTGAATATTCCCTTCATACGAAAATGTGTCAGAATCAAAGATGTGATCTCTGAAATCGTTAAGGCATACAGAAGCTCAATAAGGTGCGTTAATGTTATGATCAACGCACATAAAAGAATGATCAACGCATATGGAAGAATGAACAACGCACGCAGAAGTTCACCAACACACGTTGATGAGGATCTAATCAAAGCCGAGACCACTAAAGTTCTATCAACGCACATAAACTTGCATACATAGCACGTAGAACTCGAATAGGATGATGAACTAAGTGCGTAGAAGAGGAATAACGCACATAGTGAAGGGTGACGTCATTATTAAGCAGAATTTGTCTTATCTCACAATGGCTACTTCAAGGATCCAACGACTATATTTCTAAGAGTGGCTACAAATAGACGTTCAAGACCAGAAGAGAAGTAAGAGATACTCTTGCTAAGAATTGTTATTCATTTTATCTGTCTTCTATACCTTTATAACTCATTTGAGCTGTTTACTTGCTATCTTATTCTGGGTTGGTGAGAGCTTTTAATCTGTTATATCTTTGGCATTAAATCTATAACAAGCAAGGTTGTTTGCTTGGGGTAGATAGGTTTTCTAGTGAGCCCTAGAAAAACTAGTGGTGTGGTTTGCTTGTTTTGTCCTGAAAACAAGTGGTGAACAATTTTCTAGTTCAGCCCGCAAAAAGTAGGTGAACGGTTTTCTTGTTGAGCTCGCAAAAATAAGATGTAACGGTTTGCTTGTATATCCCGCAAAAACAAGTTGTTGTAAATGATTTTCCTCTACCTGGAAGTAAGGAGTTAGTTGATTGAACTCTCTATTGAATTTAGAGAAGTGGACGTAGTCTAGGAGAACCGAATCATTATAAATCTCGGACTTGATTTTCTCTCTCCCTCACTCTTTTTATTTCATTTACATTTGATTTTTATTGTTTGTGAGTTGGACTTTATTTAGCTTTCGCTTTGTAAATTATTTTAAATTGCAAAAATTTTTCAACAAAGTAGTCAAACTCTCTAAATATCCAATTAACCCCCTCTTGGAGTGTCATTCTCATTCGGACTAACTGAGTTTTCATTAATAAACAAGTTGTGACCATCTGACTCTTGTATTCGCTATTTATATTGGACATACGAGTCAAATTCATATTGGACGTATATGTAAATTCATATTGGACCTCCAGGTCAATTTCATACAGTGCTGACCAGACAAATATACAGATATATAGGAATTTCGGGCGATACTTGACTTGTTTGGTCACAACATATAAAAAAGAATGCAGTGGCATATGCATATATATGACATAGTTAGTCAATTATTTGTTATGTGCTTATGTCTGCCTGAATTTGATCTATGATGGTTTATACTCATTGAGTTGCGACTCATATAAAGCGCAAATATATTTTCAAGTCACAAGTGAAGATAGATTTTTGTTATAGATAGCTTCTAGAGGATAGACATCAGTTCACCACAGGTCGGCCGGCTGATGCCACGTGTTCCCTCCTCATCTTCATTTGCATTTTGCTAGTTTTACACGTGTAGAGTTTTGTAGTACAGTGAATATATATATATATATATATATTAAATATTTTTGTTATATGACTTTATGTATGATATTTGATATGTACACACACACACATATATATATATATATGATATGCTATGTGTTTATTTTCTATTGGTTTAAAATATTACTCTAAACATCATAGGATATAAGAGTGTTACAGTTTCATTAGTTTGGGTTAACAATGTTAATAGCGAAGCACACAATAAGAGCATTTTGAAAATTCAGTGGTATAATATGAGATTATAAATGACCTTAAAGACGTTAATGTCATTGCCCCTTATTGTTTTAACATAAGGAAACATCAAAACCCTTTTTTGGGAGATGAGAAGGGTCAAGAAGATGGATTCAATACCTACCAGTTTTCAGAAAATAAAAGCTAAAAATAAAAATAGACTTGGCTTTAAGAAGGAAAAAAAACATTGAAATTTTAATTTTAAAAAAGGCCTAAGGCATGAATTATTCCATGAAGTTGTAGGTATTTTTAAATTATCACCTTTAATTTTTTGAGTGTTCGGAATACTGACTGATATTGCTCAAAATTCATCAACTAAGGCATTTGTTGATGATGTGGCTTAATTTGCTTAATTCACCTTGAAGTGCGTGACTTTCTTGTATTGACAGTTTTTCGATTTTAGGTCTTATTTCGAATGATTTAAGCAACACTGAAGGATATTTTGAGCACTTAAATAGTTGGAGATGATAATGCCTACAACTTTAGGGATTAGTCATGATTTAGGCATTTAAAAAACTTCCATTGAAAACCCCATTTTGTAATCTAAGATAAATAGTTCAATTAATTAATAAGACTTGTAAGTTAGGTTTTACGTTTAAATTTCATTGACAGCACCTATAAAAAAAACTATTTTGTAATTTCAACTAAACCCAGATAAATGACAAATTAAACTAATAAAATATTGGAATTTTCTTTTTCAAAGAACACCTTTAGCTTTTTTTCGTGACTGCAAAGTGATACTTGGATATTTTGCAGTAATTTTTATTTGATCTGAAATAAAGGCAACCTTCTCGATCAAAAAAAAAAAAAAATGAAAGAGGCAACCTCAAGTCCAATAAATATAAGTAATTTATTATTTGATCTTTTTTTTTTTTTTTAAGAAAGATTAATTGTGCTAATGGTTGACAATGGCCTACAAATGTTATCCAATTCCTGAGGGACGTAGCCCATCGGATCGGAGGAATTTTTTTTTTTCAGGATCACAAGCAAATTTGGCAAGCCAGTTGGCGGCTTTGTTTGCGTCTATGTGAACAGACAAAATTTTAACATTTCGAATAAATCTAAGTTATGTGACTTAATCTAGCAATAAGACAACAACACTTATGACTTGAGATTTTAGGTTAAAGATTCCTATCTTAGTTAAAAAAAAGTCCAATAAATCTAACCAAAACCTGGCTCCTTGTAATAGTGTGCTTGCCTTTTGTAATCACCGCAAACACAAAGTGGTTGAGACCTGGCAAGGAAAGCCTTGTTACTTGACAGTGTTAGGGTGAGCATATTATGGCCGCGAAGTTTGCATCCCTAAAGCTCACCCTCAACGTAACCATAACCCTCAAAAGTCACAATATTAGTCCTAATAGATTATATAATTACCTGGATATTCTTGATTTGTAATAATCAATATTGGTCATGAACTCCTGCCGAGTTTCTTTATTAAGTTAATTATGCAGCTTACCACAATTAAACAGCCAATGTAGATTTCTGTCCCTATATATATTTTCTGATTTCAAGCGTGTCACATTATAGCATCATAATATCAAGCGCGTCACTTTTGATAAACTAATTATCAGGGATACCATTTTTTTCTCTCTTAAAAACGTTGCATTTTCTTATCTGTAGCTCCAATTTCTCGTGTATCTCTCTTTCTCTCTCCTGCTATCTCGTTTCTCTCCCTCTCGTCTGCCTCCTCTCTCTTGTTTCTCTATCTCCCCTTTTTCTTCAAACCTCTCCTTTTTGTCTCTCTTTCTCTCTTGTTGCCTCCCTCGATCATCAACTTCTCCAGCATCAATCCTCAATTAGCACCGGTGGAGATCGCCAGCTTCATTCGCGATGGAGAACTCCGACTTTGTTTGTGACGTCATTTTATCCTCCTGACCAAATCTTGCGACGTGCTAACAAATTCGTTTGGGACATTAATCTCGAATTCCTCTATCATTCCAATTCTCAACGTCGTTTGTGAAGAGATCTGATCGGGATTGTGGTGACTAAGGTGATGGTGACGATGACGAAGGTTAAGAATCAACGTTTATCAAAACCCTAGTTGCCGACACGAATGAAAACAAATAGAGAGAAGTGGCAATGACTAGGTTTTCAAAACCCCTACCTGCAAGAAGAAGAAGAAGATTGCCATATTTGTCTTCATGTCAAATTGTCATTAAATTGTAAACACTTACACACGTGTGTACACCTAGGTAGATTTGTGTACACTAAAAAGTTGTAAACAATTATAAAAGTGCATACACTAGTGTACACCAACGTAAACTTGTGTACACCAACTAAAACCATTAAATCATTTTAAAAAATAAATTATAAACATCATTAAATCAGTTAAAAATTTGTGAATGTGTTGTACATCTGTGTACACTAGCGTATACCTTTGTACACTAATGTACACCATCTGAAAAAATAGATTTTTTTAATTTTTTTAAATAAAACCCAATTTCTCATGAGGAGTCAATTTCTCGCAAATTTTAAAAAATTCGTATTTTTAATATTTGTTAAAATTTTAGTCGCATTTTTTATATTTAGAAACTAGTGGTGGTATTTTTAAAAATTGGCATTTTAATTTGTTATAAAAGTGTGATTTTCCTTCTTTATTTGGCACTTGTTTGGGAATTTCTTTTTTTTTTGTCTTGTTTTATAGAAACTTTTATATTTTATTATAGGGAAAATTACACTTTTATAACAACTAAAAGCGCCAATTCTTAGAAATGCCACCCTCATGAGAAATTGACTTTCTGAGAGAAATTCAAAAGGAAGAAGCATTTTCCTAGATGTTGTACAATAGGTGTAAATTTGTGTACATAAATGTGCAAGATGTTAACAACTTTTCTAAAAACTAATTTGTTGGGTCTTTGCTGGGTTTCAGTTGGTGTACATTAGTATAAACAAATGTACAAGATATTTACAGTTTTTATAAACTGATTAATTGGATTTCAATTGATGTACACTAGTGTATACAAGTGTATAAAAAATTTGTAATTTAAAAAAAATAAACTGATTTAATGGATTTCAGTTGGTGTACACATATGTATAAGATATTTATGATTTCTTTTAAATTGATTTACTGGATCTCAGTATTAAATCATATAATTACACAACTTTAGGGGACTAATCTTGTAATTTAGCAAAATTACAATGATTGAAAAATAATTTCACATAAAATATATCTCTTCTATTCGGTTGCAACTAGGGTTTTGAAACCCTAGCCATTGACGTGTATCTTCATTGCATTGCCATTTCTGGCTCATCGCATGTTCGTTTTCATCACCTGTTCATCATCGACATCTACTAGATCACCCACTGAAGCGGTGATCTCCTCGTAGAAGAGATGTTGCAACTGTGCAAGTCTTGATTATTTTGAATCTTCGATGCATTAGATCTATCAAATCGCACACTGAGGCAACGATATCTTCACCTCCAGTAGGTTGAAGTAGCTGCAGAAAGAGCAAGTTAGAAAGATAAAACAGTGAAATAAAGCGAGTTAAAGGGATAAAGAGAGAGAGATCGAGTTAGGGAGAAAAACAGATAATAGAGAGAGTGGATGGAGGAGGTGGAAGAGGAGAGATAGATGATAAGCAATAGAGAGGGAGAGAGGGAGGGGGAAAGAGAGAGACAGAGAGAGAGAGAGAGAGAGAGAGAGAGTAGAGAGTAGAAAATCAATGAAAATGTGGAATTTGAGAAATATGAATATGGTTGTTTTGCCTCTGAAATTTGTTTTTGATGAAACTCTTAATCTGAAATTAAGGCGCATGAATTTAAATCTTGCAACTCTGTTGTTCAATGATTGCGTGTGGCGCAATTAAAACCCTGTTTGTGTAATTTGTGCATTTTCTTAAAGGTCCAGACCATGAAGTTGCTCATGAACTTTGAACTTGTATCCTGTTGGGCCCGTGAACGTTAAATTTCACTTATTCCACAATTAACTTATGAAATCACAGCATTTAAGCCCAAAACTAACACTATTAGGCACACATTATAAAATTCATTAGAAGAGTAGATTCAATTAAGCAATGACATGTTGGATATTTTAAATCCACATCATCTTCCACACTAGCAAATTAGTATTAAGTAATGTAGTATGAAGTGGATTTCATTTTTCTCAAAAACAACACAACCCTTTCCCCAGAAACAACACACGTCATCGGCCTTTTTCTTCCACCTCAACCCATCACTCCCTTTCTCTGTCAAAGGCAAGGGTTTGGCTTTTTTTCACTTCTCTCTCGCCTCTCTCCTTCTGTCTCGCCCTTCCCACTCTGCCTTACACACAAAGGCACATTCTCCGTCTCTCTCTTACATGTTAGTGTCTGCATCATGAATCCCTAAATCAATTCCTTTATATTAGTTGGATGATTTATTTTATCCACATCAGCATGCTATGTCATCATTTAATGGACAACAGTGAAATCTCATCGATGACGTGACGGATTTGAAACAAAATAAAAGATTGGGATTTTACAAGTTATTTTAAAAGAAAAATGGGTTGTACTTAATGCAAACAGTAAAACTCAAGTTATTTTTTATGAATCAACCCAAACTTTGCCATGTTAAATCACGCGTTATCGTTTTCTCCACTTTAGCGTGCAATCACGTCGTCGTTTAATGGACAATATTGATGCCTTATAGATAACAGGATAGATTTGAAACAAAAATGAATGGCAGGGTTTTATAAGCTATTGTTGAAAGAATATGCTATACTTGGCACAAAACAATGAAGATTAAATTATTTTTATGTTGATGTAACATAAATGAGGGCCCAATAAGACCCGCAAATCCAATATGACAGAAGCCCAAAGACCAATAGACTTATCTTCTAAAAACTCAACAATCAAAAAAGATAAAAGGCAAGATCAATTTGACTCATTCAAACATCAGGAAATCAAGGAAAAGATTAAAAAATCACCTCATAATAATATCAAACACCTGAATATTGTAACTGACTATTTCTTGTCACGTATAAATAGACACTCTCAATCTCTCTCATGTACGCTTGATTTTGCCTACTGCATATCAAAACTCTGTTACAAAGCTTCCACACCTCTTGAATTTTTCTTGGACAAGTCATTTTATTTTGCTCCACCAAAGATATTTGAAATCTTGATTTTTAATGCCTGAGATGATTTTTACCCTAATCAGCCACAAATCCCGTTGGTACTTCGTGGAAGTAATTAAGGTATAGATATCTCCCATTTTAAGGCAAATCCATAAGCCTAATGGGAAAACAAACAAGTGGTTTAGCCATTTCAGCAGCAAACCCAGGACCAGGAGTTAAATCAACCTTCCGATCACCATTCTCAAGTTTCCAATCAAAGCATTGAACCAAAACTCCAACTGCAATGTGAGTCACCAACATGGCTAGTGATGCACCTGCACACCCTCTCCTTCCACTCCCAAATGGAAGAAACCTGAAATTCTGGCCCTTATATTCCATCGGATGCTCTCCAATTTTTTCTTCAGAGCTTTCCAGGAATCTCTCAGGCATGAACTCATCTGGGTTGGTCCAAGATTCTGGGTCTCTCATAATAGCATAAACATTTATTAAGGCTCTTGTCTTGGCCTTGATGAGTGAGCCATTAATTTTGCAATCCTCTTCACAAGCTCTTAGGACAATTGGTGCTGAAGGGTGGAGTCTTAGTGTTTCCTTAATTACTGCTCCAATGTAAGGAAGGTTTGGTATGTCTGATTCGTTAATTAACCTTTGTTGTCCCACAACGTTGTTGATCTCTTCTCTGAGTTTTCTTAGTGTTTCTGGTTTGTTAATTAGCTCTGCCATGGCCCATTGCATTGTTGTTGATGTTGTGTCCGTGCCGGCAAAAAATAAGTCCTGAATATCTCACAATTATTGATGAGACATTATTTGGGAGAAAAGAATTTGAAGTCAATTTCAATTATTGCAGAAATAAACTTCCAACACATGAGATTGAAACAATATATAAGTCGAAACAATTAATTAACATTTTATAATTAAGTTGCAACCGAACTGGATATTTAAATGTGACTGCAGTATCTATAGTTATTGAATTTTAATTTTCTTTTTCAATTCATTATAAATAGTTCGTTAACCATTTATGAATAGTTACTACATTTTGATTTATTTTTAGGTACATACATTGATTTGATATCATTTCTGGACAACTTGATTTCGGCAGTTGGGTCATTATATATCTCCAATAATATATGCATTAAATCTTTCTTATCACTTTCAAAACCCATCTTAGCCTTCTCTTCATGTTCCTTCCACAACTTTTCTACCAACCGATCATACTTGTTGAGAGCTTCAACAAGCTTGTTACCGTTCCCTGAAAAGTCAAAAATCTTTAAAGGATCCAAAATGTCCCCCGCCGTCAACTTCCCGGCGAGCTCCACACATGTCTTCACCAACCCTTGTATTTCCTCCGCCTCATTATCGCTACCAGAGCACCGAGTGTTCATAGTCATTCTGCATATAATATTGTTGGTTATAGTAGAAAATTCACTCCTCAAATGACACAATTTACCTTCAACCGCACGTTTCATTACATTCTTAACAAGTTTGACCTTTTCTTGGTCACGTATGTCCTTGAATTTGTTAAGCTGTGTCACGGCTAGAAGCCTGGTCATGCACAGTTTCTTCATGAACCGCCAGTATTCACCGTATGGAGCAAAAATGAACTTCGACCTGCTATAAATGAAACCTTTAATCTCAAACTTAGGCCTTGAAGAGAAATTAAGCTCGTGTGTCCTGAGGATTTCTTTGGCCACTGCAGCATTGGATGCAACAACGCATGTTGATACACCTAGACGAATTTGCATGAGTGGTCCATAACGGTTAGCCAAGGTGTGGAATGACTTGGGCAGGACTGAACCGATGAGATGGAGATGGCCGATGATGGGTAGGGATGGCGGGCTTGGTGGAGCGTCGATTTGGGTTTGAGACTTGAAGAGTGTTCTGATGAGGAAGTGGACTAGAAGGGCAGCTAAGGACCAAATAAGGAAGAGTGGGTAGCAGAACGAGTCACTTGAAGTTGTAGACATGGTGATCACTTGGAGAGGTGTGTTCGTTTCGTTAGTTATATGATTCTCAAATGAGGAAAGAAGGTATTTATTTATGGAATTTGATTGGATTTTTTTTTAATTAAATTACTCCCTATGTAATCACTTAAATATCTCATTAATTTTTTTTAACAAGAAAAAAATGCAAATTTAATACGAATTTAATCTTGTTAAAAAAATATCTCATTAATTTACATTTAAATTTAATACCAATTTGTGGACTACAAAACTCTTCTTACTAAATTTTTAAAAGTCCACTATACTATAAATTCGGCCTCTAATTTGGAGAGCAGTTTAAACTATTTTATCATAATTCTCCGTAGTATACTATGCAAGTTTTTTTTTAATTTTTAAATAATAAAAAATTAATTGATACTCTTTTTTGTTTTATTTTGTCATAAAAGCCTCTCTCTTGCCCCGACTGTCTTTACCTGAATCACAGTTTACGTTGATATTTTGTCCAAATCTCTTGTCTCAGTCACAGACTACACAAGCAATTAAATTAAGCAATTGAAGCTCCAACGATCACAATGACAAATACGACGAAGGAAAAACAATTTGGACAAGCCTCCAATTCAACCTCTAACCATCAACAGCTAATTTAAATTAAATTTGGTTTACTATTATGAGCATGTTTTGTTTTATTTGTCTGAATATTTCATTAAATACTTCGAGGGTGATTTTATTATGCTATCCTTTTAGCATCTTTGTGTTCGTTAGGTTCAAAAAGTAGGACTTTTTTTCTGTTATTTAATAATTGTCATATTTTGGAATTTATTATCATTTTCCTCAAGATTTTATTGGATTTTGATGACGTATTTTCATCTTAATTATAGCATTTTTTTCGTCTTACTGAAGGTTGCGGAGGGACAAATAAAGAAGGGGAAATTACTTGTTATATCTTTGGAATATATCGAAGCCTTTGAAACTTAACAGCGTCAATTCTTTTTTGACGGAAAATGCAAAAACACCAATATAGCCTCACGTCTCACTCACTGTCTCTCCCATCCTCACCAAACCACCGACAAAACACCACCACAACACTCTCTCAACTCCTATTTTTCCATCACCAACACCCATCACCTTCTCTATCTCTCAAGACCATTCTCTCCATTTCTCTATGCTCCATCACCATGTACTTATCATCCACACCACTCTTGTCTTCAATCCAATGCATTTCAGTGGTGGTTTGTTGGTTTTGGGAACTGTGTTTTGGTCTCCAATGGTGGTTTCGATCTTCACTCCTCATTCAGTTGTGGTTTTGTTTGTTTCAGAGATTTGATGTTGTTTCAACTTTTAATTGCAATGGTGGTTTAATTTAGGGGATTGGGTGTGGTTTCGATGTTTAATTTCTAATTTTTGCCTACCACCAGTCCCGCCCCAACTCCCGTTTGATAGACAAAATCACATGGAAAATAATTATAAGTCGTGTGAATAAAATACTAAATGCGGAAAACGATGTTATAAATACCTCCAGCCATTGCCATGTGAATCAATCACCTTCTTGAAATTTGTTGAGCAACATACCTTTACTCAATTGAATAAAGTACTCTGTGTTTTCTTGGTTTTTTCACACACAATACAATAGTGTATATAGAATGAACATGTGATAATCAAGTGACCAGATGCCCTATTTATTAATAACTGTGTTTCTATCAAACATGGTTTAGTGAGTAGTTACCACTTAAGATAAAACTCTATAGTATTAGGATTTATAAATTTGAATATTGGACCACAAATAAATAGAGATTTATCTCAATAATATATATTTATTATCTAATAAATAAATATTTACATTCTCCCACTTGGTCAAATATTCAAACATTCAAAATCTCCTAACCCAAGTTGAAATAAGAGAAATAATATACATGAATCATGTTGACAGGTCCTCTATAATCTTTGAGTATTATCTCACATTTATCACAATGCATAATATATCTCTATATATATGTGGTAACACTACTTAAATGAATAAACCTCATGTTTATTCTTGATCTTAACAAAAAATATATATATATTTCCTCAAAACATTAATGTGCACTACAAATGGGAAAATAACATAAATGAGTTTCATTAACAATAATATTTAAAATCGGAATCACAAGATAGATCCTAATCCCATTCTAGACACATGATCCTTGGATTTAAATGGTGGCATGCCTTTCGTTAAAGGATACGCTATCATCAATTCAGTGCTAATGTGTTAAATAACCACTTCATTTTTCTTAACATGTTCTCGGATGGCCAAGTACTTAATGTCGATGTGTTTGCTTCCACTACCACTTTTGTTATTCTTGGCCATAAATACAACAGCTGAGTTGTCACAGTATATTCTTAATGGCCTAGATAAAGAATCCACAAGTCTAAGGCCTATAATGAAACTCTTCAACCATACACCATGCAATGTTGCCTCAAAGCAAGAGACAAACTCTGCCTCCATTGTAGAAGTAGCAACCAAGCTTTGGTAGACACTTCTCTAAGACACAGCTCCACCAGTTAGCATGAAAAAGTAACCTGATGTTGATTTGCATGAATTAACACATCTAGCAAAGTCTGCATCTAAATATCCAACAACTTCCAAACTATCAATGTGTTTGAACATAAGCATATAGTCTTTGGTCCCTTAAAGGTACCACATCACTTTCTTTGCAGCTTTCCAGTGGTCCAACCCCGGATTACTTTGACATCTGTCCAACATTCCTACAGCGAATGCAATGTCAGGCCTTGTACAGACCTGAGCGTACATCAAGCTTCCAACGGCAGAAGCATGAGAAATATTGCGCATTTGTTCCTTTTCAAAATCATTCCTTGGGCATTGATTCAAATGAAACTTGTCACACTTCATAATGGGAGCTATACTTGTTGAACAATATTTCATTCAAAATCTCTCCAAAACCTTATTGATATAGGTATTTTGAGATAGGCCCAAAACATGACAGTCCTATCTCAATGGATCTTGATGCTAATGACATAAGATGCATCACCCATATCCTTCATCTCAAAATGTCTAGAAAGGAATTGTTTCACCTCATATAATAAACTCTTGTCATTGCTTGCAAGTAAAATGTCATACGCATACAAGACTAAGAAACAAATTTTACTCCCACTGATATATATACATTGATCCATGATATTCTCTTCGAATCCAAATGAAGAGATAACTTCATGTTATTTTAAATACCATTGTCGGGAGGCTTGTTTCAATCCATATATGGATTTCTTAAGCTTGCAAACTAGATGCTTACCATTACTAAAG
Organism: Flueggea neowawraea; assembly: GCA_948243855.1. Classification (NCBI taxonomy): domain Eukaryota; kingdom Viridiplantae; phylum Streptophyta; class Magnoliopsida; order Malpighiales; family Phyllanthaceae; genus Flueggea; species Flueggea neowawraea. The sequence continues at coordinate 14,969 of CAODLS010728857.1, forward strand.
GGAAAACCTTCTGGTTGTTTAATGTATACCTCTTCCTCTAGGTCACCATTAAGAAATGATGTTTTCACATCCATTTGTTGCAATTACAAATCAAATTGTGCAACCAATGCCAAAATTATACGAAGAGAATCTTTCTTGGACACGGGTGAAAAAGTATCTGTGTAATCGATTCCTTCCTTTTGAGTGAATCCCTTAGCAACAAGTCTTGCCTTGTATCTCTCAATGTTGCCTAACAAATCTTTTTTTGTTTTATAGACCCATTTACATTGTATAGGCTTTTTCCCCATTAGGCAACTCAACAAGGTCTCATGGAATCCATCTCATCCTTCATGGAGTTGGACCACAACTCTGATTTCTCATAACTCACAGCCTGTGCAAAGGTCTCAGGGTCATTTTTAGCTCCTATCTTGTAGTCTGACTCGTGCAGATAAGCCATATAATCATTATGTAAGGTTGATTTCTTGACTCTAGTCGACCTCCTCAATGTTGTATTAGGAGGATGTTGTTCAACATCTTCATGAACAACTTGGTATACTAAATCATCAGCCATTTGTGGTATTTCCATATTGTCATTTTTAGCTTTCTGAGTGGCAACAACTGGTGTTATAATGTTTGATTGATCTTGAGGAACATTATGAATGACAATGACTTGATTTTCTGAAATGGATTTTCGAGTATCACAATGATCCTTCTTTAAACTAATGTTTTGGGCTAGATCTCTCCCATTAATCAAGTCATTCTCAAGAAATTTTGCATTTTTTTGATTCCACAAATTTAATGTGATATGATGGACAATAAAATCTATATGCTTTTGACCTCTCGGCGTAACCAACAAAATACCCACTTATGGTCCTGGGATCCAACTTCTTTTCTTGTGGATTATAAACTCTTATTTCACATGGGCATCCCCAAACACGTACATGTTGCAAACTTGGTTTCCAACCTTTGAATAAATCAAATGGAATCTTTGGAACAACCTTGGTTGGAACTCGATTTAATATGTACACTGTTATTTTAAGAGCTTCAATCCACAAGGATTTAGGAAGATTGGAACCACTAAGCATACTTCGCACCATGTCTAATAATGTTCAATTTCTTTGTCACGACCCATTTCCGGGACCACAACCGGCGTACGAGGTGAACCATGTATGGGAACCCAGCTCATCCCACACAAGCCTCAGATAGTAGAACATTTACCTAAGAATCATATTCAAATAAATATTAAAAGCAAATAAAGGTTTAAACCTTATTTATTAAGACAAAACATATATAATATCAATTGCAGAAAATATTTCAAATTAAAAACATTTGAAATGACAAAAACAATAATAGAAATAATAACTAAACCCACAGAACCCGGTTTGGAGCATCTAACAAATCATGTAAATGGGGCCCGATCAGAAGGGCTCTCACTGCCAAGCCAAACAATGCCTCACTAAGCTAGAAATGTCGATGACCGAAATCACTTGAAAAACAGATTTAAACAGAGACAAAACAAAGAATAGGGGGTCAAACCCAGTGAGGGACAACACTCCAGAATGCCTCATACGTGCCTCACAAAGACTGTTTTGAAAATAGTTCGAAAATATAACAATCAAATATATTCAAATATACATATATACACACACTACATACGTAATAACTATTCAAAAACTATTTCGAAATCGTTCGCAATCAACGCAAACAGCATGCACGAAATCATTCAGGAACTAAACAAAATCTTTTAAGAATATTTCCAAAATAAAGCAAAGCTAAAATGCTTTTAAAACAAAGCGAGGTTCTCCAGAAAACCTTTTGTCACAACAAAGGTTCAAAACAAAAACTATCTTTAAGTTGTACTAACAACTTTAGAAATCAAACGCTTTTAAACCTTAATCAAAACTTCAGATCAGAGTTCAAAAACCTTTCTAGCTTTGCTAGAAATTCCAAAATCAAAGTTTCGCCACGTAGGCATAACAATAATAATATTATTATTATTTTCAAAAACATAATATGGCAGATAAGAGACTAGAAACAAATCGTGGTGTGATATGTGTCACTCTACCGCTGTAATAATGATTGTGAACTCTTCTACTAATTCGATAACAAATCATATACTGATCGGGGCAACATAATAACATGCATTGGTATACCAAAGGCTATGTCCCCCATAGCATAGGCGTTCCGTCTCCAAAACATATACATATAACATAATTAAATCCAAAACCAAACGGTCAGGTGACCGAGCATATCAAAACCAAATAGATATAAGATGTAACTGATATATCGAAGTCCAAAAACGTACATACCTATAAGTATGATTTTTCAGAAAATCCAAAATATTTATCAGAACCAGAAATGATGTATTCATTTCAAAGATTGTTATACCGTAACAGTATGGTATGCAGAATAGACAACGTTTTTTTTCCAAAATTGAAGTTTAGAATTTATTTTCAAAATATACCGAAGAAATATAATATAATCAATTTATATTATTTTCAGAAACAATTCAATTTCTTACAAAAACTTAGAAGCTTTCAAAAACAGAGCGTTACTAATATTTCAAAAATACTAGTAACTTTTCAAAAACGTATTTTGTCATTCATCACAATTTTTCAAAATTTTCAGAAACAGATTTAAATCAATCAAGTCCTCACATAGACAAATTTTAAGATTTTCAATCCCTTAATTATTCCAATTTACATGCTATGGTGATAGTACAACAAAAACATATAAATTGAAGAGACACAGCCTATGTGTCTGAAATTGTCGTCCATTCACCTGGACGCCAAATGAATAATCCAATTCATAGTCCGCCGATGAATGACTGATTTCCTCAGAAACCCAATTGAACTGAAACAAATATTTTTTCACAAAGAATTAGCTCAGTGACTGTGGAAATACTGAATGTGCATAAAATGCAAATGCGGACTCAAACACCAACGACGTCAGAAATTCTATCTTAGACGGAAGTCTAACACTCATCGAAATCTGGACCTCGATATAATATTTACAATTCGGACTCCAAACTGTTCAAAATTTATCAATCAATACCCGATGTATTTTCTATTATCAAATCATCCCATAAAATATTCAGAAACCATATTTTAACTACAAACTTGTAGAATATCAAGTTTAATCCCTATGAAAAATTACCCAAAAAGTCATTCTCTTGATTCAACCAATAGAAACCGTTTTCGATCATCCACATAGGTCAATGTCAACATCAGAAACTCAAATGTACAATCAGTTTCTCAAAAACAACTCAAAATCACCATTAATTGGCTCAAACCCGAATTAACCCTAACCCTAGCCAAAAACTCATCAAATCTCCTGATTTCAAGCTAGATTTATGTTAATATAACCTCCAAAAATCATAATCTAACAACCTACAATATCCATTTCAACAGAAACATGCAAAATCAGAAACCCATCTAATTTTTTTATCTAAAATGGATTTCTGAAATTAAATGTATGAAATGGATGAAAGGAAGAGATTAGAACTAAAATCTTACCTCCAGATATGCTTAGGAATGTTGGGGAACCAATGAGAGGGAGAGAGAATCGATCTGCGAGTGAGAGAGAGTGAAAATGGTGTTTTTCGGACGAAAACGTTGGGTTTTGAGGGTTTAAAACGACCATGGATTGAAATGCACCGTTTCGATATTTTCAAAGACAACGTATGTTATTTTATCATAAAAAGTACGTCTTGGTGTCACATCTTACATTATAAAGTGTGCAACGCACGTTGTTGTGGTAAAAAATGCATCAAGTAGCTTCTGTTTTGAAAACGTAGCAATATGACGTATGTTTCAAACTTTGCAATGTACGTTGATCATCTTTCCATCCCAGATAACGTACGTCATATTACCACAACGTACGTTGTGAAAGAATTCCAGTTAACGTACTATTCACATTTCTAATGTACGTTGGCATGCTCCAGATAGCATGCCTCAACTTCCTTTGCTTTCGAACGCGTGTGTCGGATCATTCCCGATGCCCAATGACACCCAACCTTACAAAAATAACATCTTTAATGATTCTAAACATTATCTCCAACATTCAAGAATCAAATTTGAACTAACATCATTCGAAATTGAATGACTTTCCACCAAAGATCTTGTCGAAATTAATCGGAACGCTACAGAGAATTGATTGAAACGTAAGGGTTATTACATTCTTCTCTCTGCTACACCATTTTGGTTTGGAGAACCAGGTGAAGTGTATTGGGCAACAATCCCATTTTCTTGAAGAAACTTCACAAATGGACTAGTGCTTGTCCATCCTCAGTATGTCTATCATAATATTCGCCACCTCTATCAGACCTCATTATCTTAATTTGCTTATCGCATTATCTCTCTACTTCTGCCTTAAAAACTTTAAAGACATTTAGTGTTTCACTCTTGTTATGAAGCAAGTAGAGATACATATATCGTGAGTAGTCATCGATAAAGGTAATGAAATATTTTTGTCCAAATGAGTCTAAATTAGGACTTCAAATATCTCTATGTATGATTTCCAAAATGTCTGAACTCCTCTTGGCACTTTTCTTTGATTTCTTAGTCTGTTATCCCTTAATGTAGCTAACACAAGTATCAAGATCAGCAAAGTCTAAGTCATCTAGTATCTTGTCATTTACCAATCTTTTGACCCTGTCAATGGAGATATGCCATAGTCTCTGAATCCATAACATAGAGGATTTTTCATTCATGACACAACGTTTCATACCTATATGTGTTGCATTGTAGCAATTATTATCATGCAAATTAATATAGAAAAGACCATTAGACAAAGTTCCATTTCCAATAAGTTTAGATTTATAACTCAGACAAAAAAATCTGTAAATTCAAAATAATATCCAAAAGGTACCAGTCTAGAAACTGAAATAAGTTTCTTGGAGAAACTAGGAACATAAAATGTTTTTTTCTAATAATAAAATAAAATTGCTACTTAAAACTAGAGAACAATCCCCAATAGCCTCCACATACGAGGATATCTTATTTCCAGAGTAGATGTCCTCCTCACTTCCCACCGGCCTCCTTAGGTTTTTTATATCCTACAACACATTGGTAATGTGAATTGTACAACCAGAATCAATCCACCATGTGTCATGATTAGTATCAGCCAAATTAGATTTAAAACATACTAATGAGGTAGGGTTACCAATAAATGTACCTTTCATTTCAAACCATGCAACAAACTTTTCACAATCCTTCTTAAAATACCCCTTTTTGTTACAGAAAAAGCACTTGGATTCTTTCTTAATGTCTGCTTGGGCGGGTATTTTACCATTTCCCTTCTTATTGGCATAAATCTTGTTATTTCCTTGAATAGTTAAATGAGCACTCTGGGAAATTTCTCCTTGTTCTACCAGCAGCCTCCCTTCCTCTTGAACACACATAGACATCAACTCATTGATTGACCATTTATCCTTATGTGTGTTATAAGAGATTTTGAAAGGTGCATTTGTTGGTGGAAGAGTGTTCAGTATGTAGTACACAAGGAAAGATTCAGACATTTCTACCTCAAGTGTCTTAAGTTGAGTAACAATATCCCTTATGTTATTGATGTGAGCACGTACCCCTTTAATTTCAGTGAGTCTAGACTCTAGAGGTTGAAAACCTTCTCACCAGGGTACTGGTTAGTGCCTTATGAGAAGACTAAAATTGATCATCAATAGCCTTCAACAGTTCACAGACATTTTTATAATGCTCGATGGGACCACAATCATTAGCATTGATCTTGGTCTTTATGAACATCAAACTGAGACGATTAGATCGCTCCCAATGTTCATAAAGAGCAATTTCAGCTGAAGTGCTAGTATTAGTAATGACTTGTGGTTCATATTTTTGAATAATATAGTCAATATCCATATATCCCAAATGGAGAACCCTCTCTCTCCATATCTTATAGTTTTCACCCGTCAATTCATGTATCAGTAATAGCAATAATTTGTGTGGCTGCAAAATCAATATATGCCTTTCATGTATCAATAATTGAGGCTAATAAACATATATATACAATTTAACCAAGTAAAGCATATAAGAACATAAATCAATGACATAAAATTGCATGTGTGCTTAATTTTACTCAAATAGATTTATGTTTGTCTATCTGATAAGACTATCAATCTATATTACCTTATTACCTGTGGGCAAAATAAGAAAGAAAAGACTAATATTTTATCCCAATTTATCTATGTGAAATGCAATAAAAACTCATGTGGGATAGAATTTGTTGAGTCAGCGATCACCCTTAGGGATTCGCTGTCGCGTATAGGCGCGGCATCGGTGCTTGACAGCCCAGCTTGCTGAGGTCCACATATGCCTTGTGAAGCCCCCTCAAGCCCACCCGCAACACGATAGACGCGGGCTTTACGCTTCCAATGGTTAAGAAAATAAAGTTGCACCTTTATCATCAGTTATAGCCTTTGGTGTAACGGTAAGCGCTTGATCCTTCAATTGGTATCAGAGCGAGGTTGCAGGTTCGAATCCTCCAGGTGTCGCTGGGGGGCTGATTGTTGAGTTAGCGATCACCCTTAGGGATTCGCTGTCGCGTATGGGCTTGACAGCCCAGCCTGCTGAGGTGTACATATGCCTTGTGAAGCCCCTCAGACCCACCCGCAGCACGATAGACGCGAGGCTTTACGCTTCCAACTGTTAAGGAAATAAAGTTGTGCCTTCATCATCAGCTATAGCTTTTGGTGTAACGGTAAGAGTTTGATCCTTCAGAATGAAGCTTATGAATATGCCAGATTAAATGAAACCCTCCACAACAACAGCCATACTACCAACCTAAAACACCCTACATTCAGTAAAACTACAGCTATAATGATGACCAAACCAATCCCAAATACTACACCCAACATTGCTAGACACTTATACCAATCAACACCAAGGCCAACCAGCAATACATCCAAAATAACAACCAAAGGAGATGTAAAAAGGGAACCTGGAAAGTGTTGGAAGTGTGGTGATAGATATTTCCCAGGTCACCAGTGCAGTTTAAAACAAAAATTACATATGTTATTGGAAGAGTGGGATGCAAATGAGGGGGTTATACATGAGGATGGGGCTGAACCAGAAAATACAGAAGCATTAGTGTGGGAAGAAGGCAACAGTGGAGTATCATTGCATGCCTTAAGTGGAAAATTAGGCCCTAATACCTTCAAAATCAAAGGGCAAGTGGGCAAGAAAACAATCAGTATTTTGATGGATAGTGGGAGTACAAATAGTTTTATTGACGAATTTCGTGTGAATGGCTTGAAACTTCCTAATATGCAAACGACAGTGGTTACTGTAATTGTAGGTAATGGTGACAAAATTAGAAGCATTGCTTAGTGTGAAGGCGTTAAATGGGTTATCCAAGATAGAAAGTTTCAGGCAGATTTAAGAGTATTAGCCTTAGGAGGTTGTGATATCGTGCTTGGATTAGATTGGATGGAGAGATATGACCCTATTCAGTTCGGGTTAAAAAATAGGGAGATAACTATTCATGAAGGAGACTAGACTTTTGTGTTAAAAGCTGAGAAAGGGGATAAGCCATTTGGAGTATTGCAGGGTAAAGGAATGCAAAAATTATTTAAGCAAGGAATTCAAGGAGTTATTGGGCACTTATTTATGCTGGTATAGGAGGAAGTGAATCAAGTTAACTGCCATGAAAGGGTGAGGCAATTATTAGATGAGTTCAAGGAAGTTTTTGATGAACCAAAAGGCTTACCTCCTAATAGATTCCTAGACCACTGTATTCCCCTAAAACCCAATTCTAAACCAGTGAATTTGAGACCCTATAGATACCCCTATTTTCAAAAGACTGAAGTGGAGAAAATGGTAAAAGAGATGCTCCAAACTTCTATCATTCAACCTAGCCACAACCCTTTTGCTAGTCCAGTTTTACTAGTAAGGAAGAAAGATGGGACTTGGAGATTTTGTGTGGATTACAGGGGCCTTAATGATGTTACCATTAAGGATAAATTCCCAATTCCCTTGGTGGAAGACCTAATGGATGAATTAGAGGGGTCAAAAATCTTCTCTAAAATAAATCTAAGATCAGGATATCATCAAATCCGAATGGCAGAGGAGGATGTTCCAAAAACAACATTCAGGACACATCAAGGGCACTATGAACTCAAGGTGATGCCATTTGGACTCACCAATTCCCCAGCCACATTTCAATCCCTTATGAACCAAGTATTCTTAGATTACCTAAGAAAATTTATCCTTGTATTTTTTAACGATATATTGGTTTACAGTAAGGACCTAACAGAACATGTGAAACACTTGAGGATTGTTTTGGAAATATTGAGGAGTAACAAACTATTTGCAAAAAAAATCCAAGTGTTATTTTGGAGTAGAACATGTGGGATACTTGGGACATTTGATCTCAAGGCAAGGGGTGGCTACAGATCCCAAGAAGATTGAGGTCATAAAGAATTGGTCAGTTCCTAAAGCACTGAAAGCTTTGAGGGGATTCTTGAGGTTGACTGGGTATTATTGCAAATTCATTAGGGGATATGGTACTATTAGTAAACCCCTAACTGAAATATTAAAAAAAGGATGGTTTCAAATGGAATGGGGAGGCAGAAGAAGCTTTTGAGAAATTAAAACTAGCTTTGTGTGAAGCTTCAGTTTTGGCTCTTCCTAATTTTAACATTCCATTCGAGCTAGAAACTGATGCTTGTGAGACAGGGGTAGGGGTTGTGTTAATGCAAAAAGTTAGACCTATTGCTTACTATAGTAAGGGTTTATGTGCCAAAAACAGAGGGTTGTCAACATATGAAAAGGAGTTGATAGCCATTCTAGAAGTCGTTGACAAATGAAGGCATTACTTGGAAACAACTCCATTCATTATTAAAACTTATCATTTCAGGCTGAAATATTTATTACAGCAAAGGCTCAACTCTCAATTACAGAAAAAAGGGTTGACAAAATTGTTGGGTTTGAACTACAAAATTCAGTATAAAAAGGGGAGAGAAAATGTAGCAACTGATGCACTCTCTAGAAGGTATGAAGAACTGGGAAGTGAAGATGCATAATTCAAAGCAATCACTGTAATTATTTCGGAGTGGCTTAGTGAAGTGGTGAGTAGCTATGAGGGGGACTTTAAAATAGCAGAGATACTTGAGAGACTAGAGAATAGCCCTAATTCTATTCGAAACTATTCTTACAAAAGAGGAATTATCAGGTATAAGGGCAGGTTAGTGGTGGGGAATATGAAAGGATTGAGGAAGTCTATACTTAAGGAATTACATGCATCACCGGAAGGAGGACACTCAGGATATCATGCAATGTATTATGGAGCAAGGCAGCAGTTCTATTGGCCTAATCTAAAGATAAACACAAAAATGTGCCTTACCCTAGACTTTTGAAACCATTGATGATTCCAGATGGGGCTTAGAAGAGCATCAGCATGGATTTTATTGAAGGTTTACCCCCATCAGAAGGGAAAAACACGATAATGGTGGTGGTGGATAGGTTTACTAAATATGGGCATTTTATGACACTCTCTCACCCTTATACTGCGCTTATAGTAGCCCACACCTTCTTGGCTAATGTTTACAAGCTACATGGACTACCAGAAAATATCATTTCAGATAGAGCCAATTATTTTTATTCATGTCGTTTTACCATATATTGTTGTTGTTTTATTGTTACAATTTTGTCTCTTGCGATGATGTGTCCAATCTGTTAAGGGCCACGAACAATCACTGTAGACAGGGGATGTTTCTCATGATTCATTATTAATTACAACAGAATTACAATTTTTCCTTCCTAAGCTATTTCTCTATTCTTCTTCTTCTTCTTCTTCTTCTTCAACCTCTCTATTCTGGTCCTTAACAAATTTCAGAACCCACAAAACCCGCTCAAGACAAAATCTTGCTTCCAAAATGCCAAATTCATAGCAAATTGAACACAACCCAAGATTTAGACTCCAAACAATTATTCACACAGGTAAAACTGATTTTGTTCCAAAATACACAAGTCTCAATCACATCCAGTCCCCTCTCCATAGCCTTCTGAATAATTTCTGGCCAAACATGAAATTCCATCATCGATTAATCCCACTGCAGTTTCTTCAAAATTCAAATTCTTGTGTTTTTTGACCTGCAAACTTCTAATAAGGTTACAAATTCATAAAATTGAATGATGAAAAAAGAAAAAAAAAAAGAATAGCTGGATTACACCACTGTAAAAACAACAAATCAAATTCACAGATTGCTATCTCTCAAATCGAATCACATGCGAAATTGCAAATTGTGGGATGCAGAGAAAAATGTTATTGAATTTCCTTTTCTCGGCAACGAAACATAAATTGAAATCAAATAGTACAGAGAGAATGAGAGAAAGTGAGGAGAGAAGGGTGTAAATATTTATTTATTAGATAATAAATAAATATTATTGAGATAAATCTCTATTTATTTGTGGTCCAATATTCAAATTTAAAAATCCTAATATTATAAAGTTTATCTTAAGTGGTAACTGCTCACTAAATCGTGTTTCATGGGAATACAGTTATTAATAAGTAGGGCATCTGGTCTCTTGGTTGTCATATGTTCATTCCATATACAACATTGTATTGTGTGTGAAAAAAAACCAAGAAAACACAACGTATTTTATTCAGTTGAGTGAAGATAGGTTGCTCAACAAATTTCAAGAACGTGATTGATTCATATAGCAATGGCTGGAGGTATTTATAACATCCTTTTCTGCATTTTGTATTTTATTCACATGACTTATAATTATTATCCATGTGATTTTGTCTATCATTTGGTATCAGAGACATTATAACCTCTGCCTTGCTGTATGATCCTTGAGATTAAAAATTCATTTATATTTTACATATAGAAACTGGGTTTATATGCCGAATCTATTAAAGTTTGTTAAAATATGATAATCGCAAATCAATTTGATTTTGTGGCCAAACAAATTGTTTTGGTTTATATGTGCAATTGTTTGATTAATATTAATTATTGCTTATTGTTTTGGGTTGTTTTCTTTTCAATGAGAGAGATATCTTGTGACCCATATAATTTTAATTAATTAGGGCTTAGCCACAACAACCTTAATAGATTTAAAATTATATATGAGGTTAATTGGGTTGCATTTGGATAAAGATATCAATTGTGATTTGTTATGTTGAATGTGATAAATTCTGAAATCTCAATATAGTAATCCAAGAGGAGAGTGAATTGGATTTATTGCTAAAAATAAAATCTTTTTGAAAACTTTTGCAAATATTCTCAAATCAAAATAGTAGCCAAATCCAAAACACTACCACTTAATAAA
>CAODLS010728878.1:0-10832 GCA_948243855.1 Flueggea neowawraea
AGCGACAAGCTCCCCAAACTCAATTGGGTCGGCATGCCTAACTCAAGACAGGCGCAACACCTACGGCACGTACTCACACCTTCCGCTGCCCCGCAACCCACACTTTAGCTCACCAGCAAACATCTCGCTCATCCTACGTCGTCACGACAATTGGGCCATGACATTCTCCCCCACTCAATTCATGCACGCCCCGTGCATGAGGGGAACTCTTTGCCATCCTTCAAAGATTGTCTCAGATCAGTGTGCGACTACCCTGCCTCTACTCGTCTCCCTCTTCAAGGAGAGCCACGTGCGCCAAACCCCTCTTCACTTTGGGCGCGCACCGTGTGGACTAGAGCGCTCGGCGTAGTATCGCTGCAGCTTCCTGCCTACTCGTCCTCATCTCTTAGAGGACCCGACTGTGAACACCCCATCCGGGTGCGAGCATCACTCGAGCTCATCCGCCCCTCGTGTCGGACTCGCCAGCTTGGTAAAAAGCGTTCGGCACACTTCGCAGCGTGCACACTTCGGGCTCTGATACCACTTGTCACGGGCTTAGAGTTTTAGCGTAGGGACTTCACCCGTGCGGCACCCCAGGACTCTCGCATACCCAAGGTTCAACCTTTATCCGTCTCTGATGCTTACTGGTTTCGCCCTCCCATGGGCTCATCAGGGGAGTGGGGATAGCTCCCGACCAGTGTGGTGCCTAGATGGCACGCAGATCCGTCATAGTCAAGTCCCAGACCAGCGACAAGCTCCCCAAACTCAATTGGGTCGGCATGCCTAACTCAAGACAGGTGCGACACGTACTCACACCTTCCGCTGCCCCGCAACCCACATTTTAGCTCACCAGCAAGTATCTCGCGCATCCTGTGTCGTCACGACAATTGGGTCGTGACAGTATGCACCGGACATAAGCGACATGCTTTTATCTACATTTTCATCTACTTTTCTACAACTCCATTCAAATCACGAACAACACGCAAAATGATGCTATTCTTGGTTCACCTGGCAACCCTCCACATTGACTTCACTACAATTTACATGTTTGGTCCGTGGATTTTTCTTTTTATATTTTAGCTTCAATTTGGTTATATTTTAATCCTTTTCACCAACCAAACAGGTGGTTCACAAAAAAAAATGTTGCTAATTAGCGATAAAGTTGTCACAAAAGGGAAAGTATGGTCAACTGGATGCTTATACCATTTGGCGACAATTTCAACCATATTTGGCGACGGTATTTGTGACAAAAACATTTGTTGCAAATGTTGGTGACAAAAATAGCAACAGAATATTGTCGATACTCTTGACCAGAAACATCGCACCAGCCAGAATGTGCAATGCCGGTGACACATTAATGACAATAGATTGAATCAGTCATTAATTTCGCTAATATTTGCAAAAAAATAGCGATAAATTTGTTACAAAATGAGAGAGAAAATCTAACGAAAAACATAATTTTGATCATAATTATCTCGCTATTTGTTTTTTCCAATTGGTGGCTAAAATTAGCAGCAATTGACACTAATAATTGGAACACAATGCTGGCGACTTAAATCCGCTTACTTAAAAATTGGCAGCTGGCAACCATATTGTCTCTATCGCACATTTAAGATACGGCGTCGTACGAACAAGTTTATTTTGTTGCTTTCATTGTTAGTTATATTATATAAATGAAAGTCGAGACGTATTAGATTTCAGCTTTGCTTGAAGAAATTCATAGATTTTGAAGAGCTTCAGAGAATTGGGATTTCAGTATGGGAAGTAAACAATCGAGGCGTCATAATCAGAGTCGCTTTTGTTATTCTGCAAGGCACTTCAATTTTCATACAAGAACCAGGCTGCAGCACTCGAGAATTGGTGACGAATTCCGGTCTCTTGAACAGGTACTACATATGCTGCTAAATCTTTGCAGCTTTCTTGAAACTGTAATACGGAAAATGAGAATTAATACTATTGACTTTGAACAATAAATTCAGGTGACACAAGCTCTTGCACAAGCCGGTTTGGAATCTTCCAATCTAATATTTGGCATTGACTTCACAAAAAGTAATGAATGGACTGGTGCATGATGTTTTCACATGAAGAGTCTGCATCACCTTGGGGAATCAATGAATCTGTACGAACATGCCATATCGATAATTGGGAGAAGACTCTCATCTTTTAATGAGGACAACCTTACTCTTTGCTATGGTTTTGTATACATTTATGTACTACTTTGCCGTAAAGTGCAAAAGCAAAATAGATTTTTATGTTGGAACATTAAAGGATAGCGGTTTTTGTTTGTCGTTTGCAGCCACTACACATGACCACGATGTATTTAGCTTCTACCCAGAAGATAGACCATGCAATGGCTTTGAGGACATATTGAATCATTACAGAGAAATAGTTCCGCAACTTAAATTGTTAATCTTTACTTGAAGTAAATTTATTTTCTGAGTAATATCAGGGGGGACGTCTTTTGCTCTGATCATTACAACTGCAATTACAATTGGAATTGTTTCTTGAAAGACATTAAGTAGTCTAAATGTCTAATATGCAAATGCTATTGTTTCTTGAATATTAATTAAAGTATTATTATTAATAAACCACTTAAATCTTTCAATTATTATAAACTATATTTTTTATATATATTAGAGTTTTTGATCATTTTAAAACATATTGAACTCTCATCTCATTTTTACTTATTATTTCTAAAAATATTTACATTTATAGAATCAAAATTACAAAATTTTTAAGCCAAAACTACGTAGTTTTGACTCAAAACTAAACCTCTATCCCATTTTTAATTCCCAATTCTCACTCAGACACTCTCAAACCCTAAATCTCACTCACTCTCGTGACCTCATCTCTCGTCGCCATCTCTCTCATTCTCACTCACTCTCGTCTCTCGTCGCTGCCTCACTCTCAAACCCTCAATCTCACTCACTATCGTTTGTCACCTGCCATTGCCTCACTCTTAAACCCTCAATTTCACTCGCTCTCGTTTCTCATCGCTGCCTCTCTAAATCTCACTCACTCTTGCCAGTTGCTACCTCTTTTATCTCACCCCTCTCTCTCTCTCTCTCTCTCGCATCAAGACTCCTACTGCAAAAGCTCTCTCTCGCCGTTGTCGAGAAGCAGTGTTTATATGCCAAAGCTCTCTCTCATTGAATTAGTCTCTCTCCATTCTAAAAGGGTTAATTTTGCTTGGTGGGTTTCGTTGATGGTTTTGCTTGTATTATTCAATAGATTTTGAAGTGATATTGTATATTTGGTTTGGATAGTTATCTTATGTTGACTTTCTGCCACAAATTGATTTTGAAATTGCATGTGGGTAGTCCTAAATTCGTTTTTGTTTTTTTAATCTACTGTTAAGAGTAATGAAACAGATCTAATGCTGATATGAATTAGTTGTGTTCTTCATCTAATTCTTCTTTTGTTTCTTTGCTACTGTTAAGAACATAACTAGTAGATCTTAACAGCAGCAAAGGAACAAAAGTAGAATTAGCTGAAATAGATCTATTAGTTATGTAAGCTAATTCTGTTACAATTAAGAGTAGTGGAACAATTTGAACAAACAAATTTGTTTTTGCTCTTGTTCAATTCGTTACCTGATTACGTTAATTTAGTTAATTCTGCTTACTGAGTTTTCGAACGAGCCGAGCTGAGCTTTTTACCGAGAGCTTAATTCAAGTTGTCAAACAAGAGTACAATGAACTAAGCTCGCAAACGGCAAAAATGTGTTTTAATCAAGCCGAGCTCGAATAACTCGCAAATACTAAATGAACAACACAAACTCAAGTTTGAACATAAATAAAAGCTCGTATCGAGCTCGAGCTTAGGGTATTTTAGCCGAGCCAAGCTTGGGCACCAAGAGTTTGGACTTGGCTAGGCTCCTTACAGCCCTACTTTATTCTGATTGTCTGTGATGCTATATTAAACTCACATTCTAAGGCCCAATACATATTTCTGGCTTCAATACAACAGAGTTCAACAATCAAATTGACCGGAATTATTCAAGAAGGAAAATCAGTAGCGAAAGAAAAAGGAAAAGCGAAAAACTACCAAAGGACCGTCGGGTTCCGTCGGTATGGCGGCAGATGGATCTGGGCTTCAGTTGTGACAACCAGGGCGGACGGCTTCTCCTCCAGCCGGCGCCGCGAGACGAAGCGGACTGAAGCAAAACGAACTACAGCGAGCTCTCGGCCGGCGTGGGCGGCGGCGTTGTTTTCCTTCCTTTGACTGAGACGGCGGACGATGGCCGACTGTGGGCTTCAAATCCAGCGACGATGGCGGCTTCCTTTCTTGGGGGATGCTTTTCTTCCAACGGTGGCAGCAACCCCCTTCTCCAGACGACAACTGAAGCAGCGACGGGACCCGACTGAGACGCGATTGTGCGACGGGACCGAGGTTTGATGTTGACGACAACGGTAGAAAGAAGTCTGCTTGCGTTTTATGTTCCGTTTTGAAATTGGAAGAAGTGAGGGGTTGGTTTTGCTTAGAAAGGCTTGGTTTGGGTTACTGGATTGGTTTGGCTCAAAAAGCGGTTTGGCTTGAGAGATTTTGTTGTGTTTTGATTCAATTTGAGTACTTGGGCTGGAGAGGGGTCTATGCCTCTTTAGAAACTTGGTTTAGTTAGAGTGGTTTGGTTTAGTGTTGGGTGGATCACTTGGTTTTATGAACCTGGTTATAGACATGGCCGATTTTCTGTTGTTCAACTCCAAAAATAACTATTGGAACCAGCGGTTCTAACTGTCAAAATTGGCGGTTTGATCGTTGGAAGCGGCACTTCCAACGGTTATTTCTATTTTTTTCTTTCATTTTTTTTCTATAAATACCTTACAACAATTCATTCTGCACCACACCAATTCTCTCTCAATCTCTTATAATCTCTCTTAACATTCTAACCACTATCAAATTGTTGTTATTTATTATTAATTTAATATTTCTCTCAATTATTTTATATATTTTATTTTTACTAATACAAAAAGTTTCATTTTGTGAAATTTTTGTAGTTAATTTACTTATTTTATATTAATTCAATTGTACTTGTATTAATCCGCTTGTACTTCTGTTAATTCACTTGTAATTATTGTTATAATTTTAAAGAAATTTATACACCATTGTACATCAAATGAATAGTATTAATAGCATTTTCAAATTTAAATGAAAATTATTTGTACCTTTATTTTTTCATTCGTAAAAATTCCTTCCATGTTAAAAAGAAATATATTTAATATTTAGAAGAAAATATCTTTATCAAAGCAGAAAACAGAACGGAATAAAAATTGTTTACAACATTAATTAAAGAAAATAAGCATGCCGAATTGGAACCGTCAATTTGACCGGTCAAATCAGAAACCTACCCGGAATCGCCCCAAACTATGGAGCCACGGTCCGGTTCAGGTTCAACCCCTAGTTGAACTTGAACTGCCGGTTCGTGAACCATGGCCACGTATACCTAGTTGATTAAGACTTGGTTTTTAGTGGCTGTTTTTGGTCTTGAGTACTGGTTTGGTTCAAAGGAATTGGTTTTGACACAAAAGAGTGGTGGTTGGCTTAGAGGTTTGTTCTTGAGTTTTGGTTTGGGTTTGGCTTGATTACTTGGCTTTTGAGATTTGGTTTTCTCCTGTCTTGAACATTAAAATTGAATTTTGTTTTGCTTTAAAATGGTGATGGATACATGAGTGTTTTGTGATAAATTGAGTGGAAGTAACCTTAAAAAATGTTATACGCCTATTTGGTTCAATTTATACATGGCCACCACAATAAAGATTTTCTTAAAGAAGGTTCTCAACTTTCCAGGATAAATTGCATAAAATATTTTCAAGTGGTAAGCCTCTTTGGTTCAGCTTATACAATGCCACTACACAGTGTTTTACTTTGATGTTGCAACAATTTCACAAGAAGGAAAGAAACGTTGCAGAGAGCTTAACTTGGCAAAAATGTTTTCTTTGTTTCTAGGAGGAATGGAGAATAAAAATCCAAATAGTTAACACCACAAACCACCATAATTTTCCAACAATGTTGAAGTTGCGGTAGTTGAAATACTAGAATAGAATTTTGCAGAGACAAAAAAAATCGATGGGGACAATCAAGCCCACCAACCAATGGAAAATTGAAGAAAGTGATTTTTATTTGTATTCATGGTTTTGCTCAAAACAAGAATACACGAGAGGCAATTGTTTAGGATAGAAATTTTCAAATTTCTTAGATAGCAACAGAAGGAAACTCAGTGTGCAATTATTACAAATCAGGGACAAAAAAGGAGAGTCAGTAAAGCCAGATTGAGGACACCAAAAAAGGAAACCATTTGTTGTGCATGTCAAATCTTGCCAAACAATGATCGAGGACAATAAATAGTGGGGATAGTTATTTGATTGCCACAAATCCTAGGACAAAGAAGGAAAGCCAGGAGGACAGATTGTACAAATCAGGCACAAAGAAAGAAGGCTAAATTACTTGGAGAATAGTAGAGTAATCCTAGGACGAATAAATGAAATCAGGATTTAATGATGAAATCAAAAGAGACCTCCTTGGAAGAATGACGTCACACTAAATGAGTATAATAGATACAGAGGACATGAGAAAAAAAGACCTCTAGCCCAATTCACAAACCAACTCCTATGCAAACATGAGTCTCAAACTCTGTTTATGTTAGCATCCCAGTTGTTTTAGTGGTTCTTTTTGTATTATCAGTGGTATCAGTGTCCTTAGCTAGTGTCTTCAGTCATTGTTTTATATTCTCAGCCATTTTCAATGTCCCCAATTTTTATTTATCAATTTTAGTGTACTCAGTAGTTGTGTTTTAATTTTTTTTTTTAAACTTTTGGCAATGTGATCTTGCTATTATTGCTAAAGAAGAAAGAGACACATAGTGGATGATTTATGTCTTTTTGATCATTCCCAATTGTTTGGTTAAGAAGTTGGATTCATTCAGTGCAAATATTGTTCAATAGCTTTTAACTCTCAGTTTAGGAGAACATTAAACTCCTTGGTATGCTCTTGCAATCTTCATCCAAAGGGCAGATTGTCCTCTTAACTTTCTTCCAAGAAAATCAAAGGGAACAATCTCGCAATCTTTTGCCCCTGTTGTTGCAATAGCTTAATTTCTCACGTTTCTAGCGTCAGAAATGACGGTCTCTTTTTCACCTCTTGTTTTTGGCATTGCTTAAATTGTCCGGCCAAGCTTGTTAAAAGATTGTTCCCTTAATTTTCTTAAAAGAAAACTAAGAGGATAACACTGCCCTTTGGATGAAGATTGTCAAAGTGTGCCAAGGAGTTTAAGGTTCTTTTAAATTGAGAATTAAAAGCAATTGAACAAAATTTGCACCCAATGAATCCAACTTCTTAATTAAACAATTGAGAATGATCAAAGGGACGTAAATTATTCACTATGGGTCTCTTGCTTTTTGTATCAACAATAGCAAGATCACAATGCTAAAAACTTACAACGAAATTAAAACACAACTATTGAGGACACTAAAATTGATAAATAAAGATTGGGGATACTGACAATGGCTGATAATGTAAAACAATGACTGAAGACACTAACTGGGGACACTGATAACACTAAAAAACGGATAACAATAGCTGAGACACTAACATAAACAAAGTTTGAGGCTCATGTTTGCATAGGAATTGGGTTGGAGCTCCTTTTCCCTTGTTTCCTCTGCAGCTATCTATACTGTTTTGTTGTGCTTTTCTTCAGAATTCTGAGGATTTGATCCTGGTCTCTTCCTTAATCTGAATCCAATCCAAATTCCATTAATTCCTCCGTGCATCATTCTTCCTTTCTCCCAGGACAGTTGACCTTCCTTTCTCATTCCTGATTTATAGTAATGGCATGGCTGACTTTCCTTCTGCCCCCAATCTTGCTTCCCACGACTAGATTTATAGATTTGCCACCCCACCAAGATCCTCACTGCTGTCCCGTGCCTTGCTCTTCTTTCCCCTGAAAAGTTGGCTTTCCTTTGCTGCCCTAATTTTTAGCAATTACACACTGGGTTTCCTTTTGTTGCCATCTAAAGACCGTAAACAGTAAGTCAAATTTCTGAAAGATTGTGTTGTGCTTTTGCAGAGCTGTCTTGTGTGCTTATGGAATACAAAAAATCTCGCATTTGGATGTGGAGATTAGGTAACCTGAAATTATTATCAAATCTACGTTCTGAAGAGTTTGTACTAATTTTTGCATACTGAATCACGATAAATGCTATGCAGACCTGCTATGGTTGTGGAAGAGACTTGATATTTTGCCCCCATTTGTGGAGCTCAAGTCATACCATGATAATGTTGTATATGGAGTGATGCCTCACATTAAGAAATGAGCAAATGGTTTATTACGCTGTTGAAATCCGGTTTCCATCGCAGTGATCTGTGATTCTAATATGGTTGGAAATATGTTGTCTAAGTTGCGAATTCCTTCGGCAGATGCAAAACGGATTGCTTATTCATTTCCCATTCATCAGAATATTTCACTGTTCCGACTATTTGCAGTAGTCAGTTGCTTGAAATGTTGTGTGAAAATCTAGTTCCCTTCTCGGACAAATATAGTCTTCCAATCTTTTTCTGAACCTCACTTGGTTGAGAATTGATCTACTACAACTCTATACATCTACAGTTTTATATAGTTGAGTTTTTGGCAATACAGAATTCTCTTTGGTTCACAAAACTATACATTCATCTTCTATTGCCCTTTTTTCCCTCTTTTTACAAACTAATGGATGTAATTGAAATCATTATTGGCATTTCTTTTCCTCTTTCCTTTTTCCCTTTTGAAATGGATGCAACTTGGCAGAATTAAAATCCAAAACTATGGTCAATTTATTTGGCTTGGCAGTTTGGCACTGAAGAAAAACTAATTTGTGGCGCCTCGAAGATATTCAGTGCTTTTCGACCTTCCCACCAACTTGTGCTCATCTTTTTTCTGGATTCTATGGACTATATTACCTTACATTCATTCTGCTTTGGATTATTTACCATTTCTAATATCGCTCTATCTTTTATAATACAATAGATCCTGTAATTCATAAATTAGTACTACCTACACAACATAATCACGTCAGCATTCTGTTAACTAATTTAATAAAAGTGAGCAAATGTCATATAAAATCGAAATACAGTGATCTACCTATTAGGGGCAGAAGCTGAGGGTGCCGCAGCTCGATTGGGCTGCGTAGCTGGATTGATCTCTTTTCATCAAAAATTGGAACACAGTGATAAAAAAAAAAGACATAAAATTTAAGAATGAGACCAGTTGAAATTGTTGAAAGAAGAAAAGTGAACTCTTCAACTGAGCATAGCAAAGTCAACAATAGCAGAAACAAACACTTCTTGTGATGATAATGGAGATTGCTCGTCATCATGCAATGGTGACAACTGACAAACATCACATTATCGAAGTCGTCCCTCTATGCTGGTGTAATGATACTATAAATAGAAGATAAGTTTGAGACAGAATGTGAGTCACTCGTATAAGTTGAGAAAGGGAAAATGGTAAGAAAGGAAACTTTGTTCATTGCTTTCACATTGGTGCTGCTTCTGGCATCCTTCACTATATGTGCAAATGCAACAGTTGAGGACATTGTTCTACCTCAAGCAGGTAAAAGCTAGTCATCACTCTGCTTAGTCACTATCGTTTTGCTTTTTCCTGGACGTACATTAGCAACGTCATCACGTTCTATTGTACTCACTTTGACACGAATTTGAAGGTTGCCGCTGCTGCTTTTTCGTGGGGAGGATTCCAAACATCCGTTGCGTCAAAGCCTGCTGTGTCGATGGTTGCTGCTCTACCACTTAACCTAAAGGGATGACAATGAAGGGATGACAATTTGTGTTTATATGTTACAACCGTTTTATAAAAAAGCACAAATAAAATTCTTGTCAATTGTGTCAGGTAACAATCATATAGTCTATAATTATTTTATCGAGTCAGAAATTATCAACCTTCGATAAACTCAGCAACACCAACCAAGCCTATGTTGTCCAGTTTCAAGTTCTGTAATAATGGCTTCTGCATATCTATGTACTCCGAGTTTTCAGTCCATGAAGTTTTTTTCCCTATCTATTGGAATTAACACATTAAACAACAACAGAAACTAATCAGTTGAGTTTATCACGCATAAATGGTAATTGTGGCTCATCAATCTACGTGATTTCAAGAATAGATAATTTAATACATATATATAAATCGACACCTCCCTACATGAATAGTACCATATATCATACTACTACCTCCAAACATTTTGAATCTATCTATAACGCTACAATATAGTTTCATATATTTTTTGATCGGTAAAATATGCTTTCATCTATGATCAACACTAACACGTTTGGACTATATAACTCCAAGAAGCTCGCTTTTGCAAACACCTTTTAGAAAAAGAATACCCACATCACCCACATAATTAAAATCCAGTAGGAAAATGATGTATGGCATGTTCCAGAACTTGGTGGGCCTTTGTCAGTAACACCAACAAGGAACTTGCAGTCACCAATAGAGGGATCTACGAAAGTCACCATTCCAAGGCCATCAAAATCGCAGCTTTTCTCATCCTGATTCCGCAGCTGATAAAAACTGTTGAACGTGTAAGAGATGTTTCCCTTTACCCCAATTTGGTTGCATGATCCTCCGTAGTTTAGTGTCGTGCAATCTGCTTCACTACAGGCAATTCTCATGTGGTTTGCGACGTTAGACAGATCTTTACGAGGGTCTGCCACACACCACCGGAAGGGGAGATATTCAACATTCTTTGCGTTCTTCAATAATTTGTTGCCCATTCCAAGGTTGAGTGCATATTTAGCCTGGCCATCAAAGGAGAAAATTCCCCAGTGCCTCTCGAAGTTCCCTGGAAGCACACTCTTTGCGCCCT
>CAODLS010728909.1:0-11511 GCA_948243855.1 Flueggea neowawraea
ATAAAGAGCTGGCCTCTCCTTGCTCACAAGTTCCTTGGCTGGTTCAATTGGCAAATCACTCTTTGGGTTGTAGAAAAATGCAAGTGACACTCTATCTTTAGCTGAGTTCACGATAACTCGGTGCTCACAACTCTTGTATATTGCATTGCTTAGTACCTAAACATCATAAAAGTTAATGGAAACAGTTAAAATTGATACAATTAGTAATTATCAAACCCGACAAAAATAAATTTGGTACTTAAATAAATTAGTTTAGGTGGCCATTCCAACAGCTAAAGCAATTATGGTTTCTCTACTCTCTATTTTTTTACAATTAAGTCCTTTCAAAATTAACATATTAACTATTGAACTAATAATTTGTTGATAAATTAGTTCATATTTTAGAAGATCACGACTATTAGTTAGCTACTAGTGATCAAATCAATAGGTCTTTTTAGTCGATATGTATTATTAGCATTTTACTCCTGTGTAATTATATATTAAGGTCACAAGAAAAATCAATAATATTGTAAGTATAGTCTACTATTCATTACCTGAATTTGATCACCAATGTTGATAATGAAGGCATTAGGAACAGGCTTAACGGTGATCCAAGAATCACCCCGCCGGACTTGGAGTCCGGCAACATTCTCATCAGGTAGCAGAAGGGTCATGCCACCGGGGTCGGAATGCGGCGACAGACCTAATGTAAGGTCCGGCTGAGGACATTTCGGGTAGAAATTCACCCTCAAACATGCACCAATGTTCTTATCTCCTCCAAAAGCCTTCATCAAGTAGTCCTCTTCTAGGCCAAGACCCATTGAGAACACCTTCATTAATCTTCCACCTAGCTTAACCACCTCTTTGCCGTATTCAGAAACCAACTCCCTGCAATTATCAACATAATTACGGGATTAAATTTATTGCAATTAATTTTTTTGCCAAAATTATAAATTAATTCATGTTTTCTTCAAACAATTTTTGTACGTGATCTCTTTTGTATAATTATGTGATTAACACCCTGATTAATTATTTTTATACAAAAGGACTCGAAAATTCTAAATCTCATTGCATAATCAATCACTTAAGTCATCCGAAATAGGTATGAATAATTTTTCGATTTCGTGTCAGCAAATTATTATTTGCGGGTCAAGACGTGATCTCAGAAACTTGTAAAATTTATCAAATTAGTGAAATGTTTCTCTCCTTGTACCATGATTGGAGTGATTGTCAAAAATATACAGTGCATTATTTTTACTTTTTTTTTTCCTTGTAGCCAATTTGAGATAACCATTACGTGTATAATTGAGACAGCTGAAATTTTAGGACCACAAAATTAAATAATTTAACAGATAGATGCCCAAAATTAGAACTTACTGTTGATGGCACCTGTTGCATGCATTTCTACAGATATAGGCAGATCTTTTTTTTTTTTTTGGTTCAACCAGAAACCATATAAAAAAAATATGAATCCTAATTATAGCAAATGCATTATATATATTGAAATATTTTTAACGGGAAAAAAACTTCTGATTTATCTTTGTTAAATGATATTTTCACTTAATAGAATTAGAAATAAAATAATTACAAAAGCAAAAAAAATAAAATTTTCAACGTTGAATAAACTAAGTGGATAGACAATACAATATATATATATATATATATATTTGAATTTAAATTTAAATTCCTGATCCATAGGTCCCAATAAATTTGGTAAAAAAATAATGATGTTGAAGTTGCTTAATTATGAATTTTCCATGGATCCAATAAAAAAAGTCTGTTTTGTGGGGTACAGTATTTATTGTTGGATAAAGAGAATTCAGTTCAATTTCCTAAAATAATTCAGACTGACTCACTATACTCAAACATTTCAAATAATGGAATACCCAGAAAACTATACGTATCTTCTTCACTTGCCAAATATAGAAAAAACACTTCATTACTACTTTCTTTATTTCTCTCTCTCTATATACATTCTCCATTCTTTATTGTTCTTTTTTATTTTAATGGAGGATTCTGAATTATGGTCTGTACTCTGCACAGCAATTAACCAACAATATTGTCACGTTTTTCTTTTCCTCCAATATAAAAAGGTATTGATAAAATATCTAGATATCAATATTTGAAACTTGAAAGCAATCTTCAATTTGTCAATTAAGTACGTACTTGTCAACCACATGAATCTTAATAATATTGCAAACTTCACTGAAACTAATTAAGTTAATATAAACACGGACGTACTATTCAAAGACTCGTATTCAAGCTCAATTTTCCTTATCTTTTTTAGCCGTATAGCTTTCCGTACTGAATTATCGTAGGAAGCTATCTAATTCGAAAACTCGAACTAAAGAAAGAAGTAGTTCGGATCTCTCAATCACAAGCACTCACAATCCAATGCCCGAATTATTTACATCAATATATAGTTTTTTTTTGTTCCTTTTTCTTGTGTTTAAATAAAGTTTAAGTGAGTGAAATACGTGACCATAAATACAAACAAGCATGCATGGACAAGTACTTTACACATATATACCTGCAAGCAAGTGGAGTTGCAGGCCACTTCTTGTGGTTCCTCAGCTCGGCCGGCATATAATGGAGGAAGAAATAATCACTCCAGTCAAGGCTAGCTCCCTTCTCCACGCCGAGCCTGCTACCGTAACCCTCATAAGTAGCCGGATTGTTCGCATACTCTTGCTTAGTCTCAAGCGGCTGATGAAAGAACTCGCGCCAAACTCCGCGAGTTTTTCTCATCAGCTCATGGCTCACACCATGGTTCACCACCTGGAAGAATCCCCACTCGCGGCACGCGCTGGAAATTTGGGCCAGAGTCTCCCGCCGAAGAGTCTTGTTGTCGGAGAAGGCGTTGTTAAAGTCAATAAGAGGAATGTTGGTCATGACCTGGTCATGGCTAGTTTTGGAGATGACTAAATTGGGTGGTGTAGGTCTATGAGATGGTGGCTTGATGAAGCGTTCAGGGATGACACGTAAGCCGCTTTCCGACAAAGATTGGACTCGGATCACCGGCTCCGGCCAACTTTGGAGGCAATTCATGGTGGAGAATTTGGTGGAGGGATGGGAAGTGGTTTTGTTGGGTGGTGATGGAGGAAGTGAGTGTGAGGGAGGGTAAGGTTGGTCGGTTTATATAGAAGTTTAGGGTACGACGTCAGTTGGCTTAAAATTTCGGCGCCGTGAAGTACTTGGATTTTTGCATTTCTGAACAATAATAAACTAATAATTTGGAGCTTTATTTTTTAAACAAAAAAATTCAATATTCAGAATAGTTACAAGGATTCATTCACGAGTGTGAGGAATTTAGAATAAATTAGAAAAAAATAAATGAAAAGGAACAAATTAGAGACAAAATATTGGGAAAAAGTGGGAAACCTTTTGGAAATTTGCAAATTTATCGATATTCAATATTTAAATTCAAAACCGCTAATTAAAAAGGAGGGGCAATATTATTTCACAAATTATATTATTTTCCTAATATTTTATCTTATTTTTTTTAACAGATATATTTTTATCTTCCTTGCAAACAATATCAATATACACAACCCAATCACAAAAACAATCCTAAAAGTACGGGTGTTGACTAAGATAGACTCGCAATTTTGGCATTGGATAAGAGCTGTGGCAGGCAATTGGGTCGAGTTGGGTTGGTTCAAGTTGGATAGGAAGTAAATTAAAAAAAGAAAGAAAGTGAGTGGAGAACAGGATAGAAAATGGGTTTGACTGAGTTGTACATTTGGAGTGAAGATTTTATGCACGTGTGTATTAAATATGTAAATGTTGTATGGACATGTCTGTCAGTGACAAGTGCCAACTGAAATTTATGGCTTACGTGTCCACATGTGACATTTCCAGGCTTACGTGTCCACTTGGCAGTACTATTAATTAGTGGAGCTAATTCACAGCTCTTAATTGATTGGTTTCCACTCTAACTTCAACAAAAATATCATGATACTTTTTACTTGTATGCATATCTCAAGATAAGCATCGAGTATGGATATATCCAGCGAGATGAGTTTGAATTGTTTAAATTCAATTTGATAAGTGATTGAGGTTCATATTTTGTTTTTGATTCATTTGAAATTCAGTGAATAAATTCTTGTTAAAATTTTCTTTAGGGTACGTTTGATTGGAAAGATGAAAGTGAAAAGGTAGATAGAATAAGTTACTTGGAGATTTTTAACTTTTGCTAAGTTGTTTGGATTTATGAGAAAGAAGGGAAAAATATTTATTTATGTGTTTGATTGATAAAATAAAAGGAAGGAATGAAGAAAAAATGTGAATGAATTTTTGTAATATTCCTTTCTCTAAAGTATTTTCATTTTTGAGGGGAAAGGAAAAAGTAGAAAAATAAAAATGGGTTGATGGAAATATCTCTTTCCATCCATCCTTTTTTCCTTTGGCAAAAGGTAAATGCTTTTCGTCCTCTCCTTTTCCTTCCTCTTTATCGTCTTTTTATTTTAACAAGTTTGTTCCTCTCTATTTTCCTGTAAACAAACATAGGCTTACTGTTTGATTTGAGCTCTGTTTGTTACCAGCTCAATTTTGTCATAATCTTGTTTAAATCTCATTTAATTGAAAGACTAGTTAGTAATTTAAGATATTAATCTTTTTAGTTTGCAAGAATGTTCATAAGTCGATAGGAAGTTATAGTTCCATGTCATATAAAACGCAGAAAAAATATGCAGGCAAGTGGTTACCAAGGAAGATGAAGAAGGTGCTTTCCTGATTTTTTAAAGCAGTATCGTTGACGATCTAACTGACGAGTTTTGAATTCTTTTCTTAGGTTAGTAGGTTTTTATTACCCATGTGTTTTGAGAAATATATATATATATACATTCTTTTTAGAATTTTGAGTAAGAATTTTTTACGTAAATTTCTTAAAACACTCGTTCGTGTTCTAGTTGAACAAAAATACAATAAAAACGACTTATAGAAAAAATATTCATAAGTCAAGATTTGAATTATTCAAGTTTTGCATCAATCATGTATCAAGGTTTAAAAATTGTTTAATGGTAAATTTGTTTAAGCTTGAATATTATTTATATACATGCATCAAGTATAAAATAAAATGTTACCAACGTGAATCCCTTTCCCACTCCATTTCCTAAGTAATCACTACTAGAATATGGGAAGTTTCAACAAATGTACGCAAAGCATTATGGCAATTGATTATGTGAGAGAGAGGCTAGGAATAATTAAAAACCAGGACTCCCAAAAGCCTACTGATGAGATTCTGCAAAGAAGTATCACTAGGAATTTTTTTTTTGGTTAAAATCTTGAGATAATAGCTTCTCATATAACAGGAATGATGTCTATCATTGTCTACAAACTGTTATGACTTGCATGTTGTAATTTTGTACATGGGTTTTTTCCCTCTTCGATACGGTAGTCTTAAAAGTATAAGAGCATCTTAGGTTGCGAAGTTTTCCCTTAATCTACTGCGTCACTGATTCATAGCATGGGTTTTAATAAAATTTTTTGACTTAAAAAAATCATTTTCTAAAATATTAAATTTGGCTAAATAATTGTCTTTCTTTAGAACTTTCAAAGTACCAATCAGAATTCCTTTTCTCTTGTTGGTTTATAGTTAGATGTATAATAATGTCGATCTGCTCCACGTTGTTTGAGGACATTGACCTCTCTTGCCGTCTTCTTCCATATATATCTAAAATTATTTTTTCTGTTCCAGAAGGTGACGAGTTCGTGTCAAATTATGAACTTCAGAAACAAAAAGAGGCCCCAATTTGAGCTCTTTGTGCATTACGTGACTTTGTCCCTCATTACTTGCATTAAATATTAGGCCACACTTGCTATCTATTTGGACATATAATGCGGCTATGTATGCATTTTCCGGAACCATTCAAAAATTAAAAAGGAAAATATTACCTAGTAAAAAAAATAAATGAATAATTTCATTTGGAAAAATATTATTGTTTTAAAGCAACTTGCTTCACACACACACACATATATATATATATATCACAAAATTACAATATAATGCATCAAATAATATAATTTAATACACATTAATATACAAATGTTGTCTACCACATATAACTTATCACTAAAGATATTGTCTGTTTTAAATTTGTTCATTATGAATCTAGGTTCTCACGATTCTATGTTAAAAAAACGTGTTAATAATTTAAAAAAAATCAATACTTATTAGTGATTGTTAATTTTGATTTTTAAAAAATATAAAGTATATGACACTACAATATATATATATATATATATATATATATACTGTTAAAATATTTAGGTCGAGATAACAAATTCTGAAAAAATTATATGAACGTACACGATAACCACGAGGAGGAATGGGGTAGCAGAGCCGACATAGAGAAATACATAGCTATGGCGGGTGACTGAAATGAAAGGACAGTTGTCATTTACGACAAACAAAAAGAGCTGGTAAATGTGGACCGACAATATTTATATTAATTAGATTAGAAATGCAAATATAATCAAATATTTATTAAATGTTTTGTAACGTATCGTCATTTCGATGATATTTGAGGATGAATAAATTTGATTTTTTATTTTTGATTTGATGTTTAAATCTTTAATATGGTGTTTTGGGTGATGAATATTAATAAATTTAAGTAGGTTTTCAAATCATTAACCTCATTTGACATTTGTTGGATCGATTGAAGTGTTTTTGGGTCACACGGTAGGTTTGACCGTGTCTTGGAAGGGTGTTTGACCTTGTGTTGAGTGGCCAAGACACGGACAGAAACTTGTGTCCGTGTCTTTCCCAATTCCATCTATGTCTCTCTCTTTTGGTTGTGTATTCAATTTCCTCATGATTTGGTGTGACACGGTCGTGTCTCAGCCCGTGTCTAGCAAAAATCACACAGATCGGCTTGAAACGTCGTTGTTTTGCCTTGTTCTATCTTTATAAACCCTAGCCCGACCTTATTTAGTTCTCACCACTCCTCAAACACACATATCCGCCCCCAAACTCTCCAAATTCACTCTCTTTTACTTCTTCTTCTTGGATTTCGACTTCTTGAGGTAAGATTTTTGGCTCACCCCTTAACATTTTCAGGTTGACTTTTGGCTCAACAACCATCCAACATCTTTTACTCAGTGAGGCGTTGGCATTATTGGTTAGTGACGCCCCTTTAGGCGGGCTCCTCTTTTTGTCTAGAGCTCCACATGAAGATGTTGTTGGGTTACTGGGATTCACACTTTGTATTTGATTTACTCGGATTTATTTCTACCTTTACTTTACATTTGTTTCGCACTTATATGTTATTTTCTATATATACAATGTATGTTTTCTTATAAATGGGTGGTTCGTTTAGTAATGTCTAATAAATAAATGAATTGAGTATAAGTTTGATTCTCCGAGGCTTGTGCGGATGGGTCGGGCCTCCGGTTCGGTTCGTCTTGTATGCTGGTTATGGTCCGAAAACAGGTCGTAATAATTTTAATACACAATATGTTGAAAAAAGTGGTTCATATATGACGGATTGAGTCAAACTTAGTTCGGACGAGATGAAAACCATGACCCAGTTAAAATAAATGAGCTCTTTAAATGTGTAGGAGAGCCCGTGTAACTTATTTATATAAACTACTACTTACCTTAGTTAAGTTAGTCACTCAATCACTTCGCCACACATAAACACCTCTTCCCACACATAAGAGAGGAGGTGTCGGCCACAAAGATAGAAGGAGATCGTGCTCTTCTCCATCCCACCTCAAATTCTACATTACAGAGATATTTGTGAGACATCTGGACTGTGAGATAGTCGAATATTTCCATCTTAACAAAACCTTAGTTCGCTTGAAAGAATTGGCATTCAACTAGATTTTGTTTTTGTGATTATTTCTGTTGTGTGTTCAAGATAAATAATTTGAACCGTTTATTTGATTCACTTAATATTCTAGTTTTTGGGAATATACTTGTAGCTTAGTGTTAGTGTCTGCTTCAACATTAAAAAATTGAAAATTTAACCCTGAATGAGACAAAATAAATGGCTTATTTATAAAATTTAATAAACAAAGGAAATCCTATTTAACACCTATTCCAATTAACATAAAGGGAAATCTAACGAGCAGTTATGTTGGCAAATTTGGTTGCTTCTTACGAGACTACAGGGCTCAAACTCAAACCTTTGCAAGAAAGGGCATGCCATCTTCTATTTTTTTTTTTCCCAATTGAGATTATTTATCAATTTTAGAGGTATAGTTAAAGATATATATTGTATTTATCATTCATGATAAATACGATATTATCATATTTAAGGGTTGTTAAGAGAGATTGTTATTTATCTTAAAGAGCCTATAAATATAGGTTTTTACTGTTGTACTTGTCGAGTGAGTTGAGATGAATAAATGAGAACTTGCTCTACTGAATGTAGGCACTCTTTTCAAACCATATAAAACTTTCTCTGTTCTTCTCTTCCTTTCTATCTTTATTTACAATTATTTGACAATCCAAATAGGAAAGGATGATGCTATTTAGGTATTCGAATGCAACATTATCAGGGACTTAGTTATAAATCTCTTTTAACTTGCTGTGTGCCTCTGATTGCATTGCTAAGATCACGTTTCATCATGCTATGTAGGGGTATACATCTAATATTGGTTTTCTTAATTCTTTCGGTAAGTAGAATATAGGACTTTTTGCATGTCTAGGATTTTGAAATAATTGCAATTCTAGATTGTATGAGATTGTTTATTATTTTATTAGATCTATTTGTTCCAAATGAATAAAATTGCAAAAACAACAACTTATTAAAAAAAATACTCGTGAAAATGTTCATGAAAATTAATCATATATTCTGCTTTATCAAAAGAAAAAAGACTGCATCGTAAAAATAGAAACTTTGCTAATTTCAATATTGATTTGCATAGATGTTCGGACACTATATACACATGGAGACAATTATATTTTTTAGAGCAGGTCTTTCTGTTTTTTTCTTTAGTGTCATTCGTTAAGTGTGCAAATGTCCGCAGGAAATGGAAGTTTTAATACTTCCCGAATTCACTACCTTGTGGATATTAGACGAATTTTATATATTTGATTAGTTGAAAAATAAAAATTTTTGTATATTACAAATAAAAAAAGTTGTTTATAAAATTGATAAGGTGTCGCCCTTTTTCTTAAAGAAAAAAAAATGTTATTTTCTTTGATATTTTGTTACGTAATTTATTTGATAAATACATCTTAATGCGAACAGTGTCCGCTCTGTCGACACCAATATTGTCGTCCAATTCATCAACAACCAACAGCATCACAATTGTCATGAGGGAACAAAAAATGCAAAAGAGTATCCCATGAAGCAACATCGGCTCTCACCACGAGATAAATATATATAACTTTCTAATAATAGAAGAACATATTCTTTTTGTAGGGAAACACAAATATTAAATATGAATACAACCCATAATTTCATTTAATGTCATTCTTAATTTGAAACATAGAAATTTTGGAATTATTTCTTTTTCGTTACATTTGATGACGAACACGCAAAGACTATTCCTGTTACGACCCATTCCTGTGACCATGACCGGCGTACGAGGTGAACCGTCTATGGGAACCCGACCCATCCCGCACAAGTCTCCATAGTACAGAACTTCTACCCAAATATCATATTTAAAAAAATATGAAAAAACAAATAAAAGTATAATCTTTATTTATTAAAATAAAACATATATAATATTAAATGCGGGAGTTATTTCAAATTAAAACATTTGAAATGTCAGAAACAATAACAGAAACATAAACACATTCCACATGAATCCGGTGTCGAGTATCTAACAATTCATACAAATAGGTTCGGTCAAAAGGGCACTGACCGCAACATTAGAATCCCTCACTGAGCATCAAATGTCAACGAACATAATCTCCAAGAGTCACCTGCAAAATGATAATAACAGAGACAAAACAACAAAGAAAAATGGTCAAACCCTGTGAGTGAAGGATAACACTCCAGATCGCCTCATACGTGCCTCACAAAGATTGGTTTGAAAACCACTTGAAAACTAACACATGTAGTATACGATAGGTATACATACATATACATTATATACATAGTACGGTTTTCAAGAAAAAATTTCGAAATCGTTTGCAACCAAAGCAAACAGTATGCACGAA
This sequence comes from Flueggea neowawraea, assembly GCA_948243855.1. Classification (NCBI taxonomy): domain Eukaryota; kingdom Viridiplantae; phylum Streptophyta; class Magnoliopsida; order Malpighiales; family Phyllanthaceae; genus Flueggea; species Flueggea neowawraea. Next base: position 10,097 of record CAODLS010728909.1, read on the forward strand.
ATCGTTCTAGAACTAAACCAAAATTTTTAAAGAATCTTTAAGGCTTCTAAAGTTCTCCGACCAGTGTTTGATGTTTGTTCTTCTGACACGTGATTCTCTAAGCTTTGAAAATATGTTCTTTGTTCATATGTACCTTTGGCTATTATGCGACTTGTTAATTTGTTCATTGGGAATATTGTTCCATGTTTGTTCCCCGATCTGATTCTTCTGTTAATTTGGATAAGATTCAAATTGTTCTCTGTTGAGCCATCAGTGGATATGGTGATTTTTGATTTCCATGATGCTTAAGTCTATATCGACCTCCTCTGCATCTTCATGTTTTGTATCTTCTACCTTTGTTTTTGGATATTTTTGAATGTTAATAGTGTTTTGCATATTTGGGTTTGAACACCCTATGGTGTTGCTTTGTTGGATGTAGCATGGATATCCACATTTGTTTGATTCTGACAATTTGTAAATCAGCATTCATTAATTCTGTATACGTATTCTTTGGTATCTTTTGTTTTGTTTTTGCATAGTTGTTTTGTCTCTGTCTTAGTTTGCTTATCTTGGTGCGGGAGAGTTAGCATGTTGGTAGGGTGTTAGTTGCACTCTATGTGGGTTGATGTAATGATAATATTGTGATCATAATCTGATTTGAAGACTTAGTTTCGATTTTTGAATTGGAATTTGGACATCTGACTAGATTTAGATCCTAGTTGTATTGGTGATTTTGGTAAATCTCTGTGATCTTCCTTTTGATCTGAATCTTCTGGAAATTCGAGGACGAATTTCTTTTAAAGGGGGGAGAATGTAATACCCTGAATAATTTTTTATAAGTATTTTTGGATAATTATATTTGGAGTAATTATTTTGAATAATTATTGGTGGATAATTATTTTTGGAATAATTTTTTTTGGATAATTATTTTAAATAAATTTGGGTAAAAATTTGAATTTTAATTTTTGGTGATTGAATAGTTAATTTTATGTTTTTGATATTAATTGGGTGATTAATGAAGGTTATGAGCGATTTGAAAGTGATTTATTAATTGAAAAATTGTTGGAAATTGAAAAAGAAAAATCTGGAAAAAAAAAAGAAAAAGAAAAGAGGGGTGACTTTCGGTTGGGTTATTCACTGGTTTGGGTTTACTGGTTTGGTCCACTGGTTTAACCGGTTGAGTTGATTCATACTAAGTTGGCTTGGTTTATTTTTATGAAATGGTTTGGGTTTTGAAGATGACTGCAAATCCATTAGTGGGTTGATTGAGTTCTTTTTATGGACTAGTTTGGTTAAGTTTGATTTTGAATTGGTTCAGATTTGGCTGCTGGGTTGGTTGGCTGGTTTAGTTTGGACTGGTCAGTGGGTTCGGTTTGGCTGCTGCTACCTCTTTTAAAACCCAGCCGACCCGACCGACCAAACCAACCGACCTTCAT
>CAODLS010728931.1:0-12417 GCA_948243855.1 Flueggea neowawraea
ATTGAACCCGATTAGCACATCATTTTCTGTGAGTTGTGTACCAATAGCATGTGTCCATATCAAAACTCCTGGAAATAACTTTATCCCGATCTTCTACTGCGTAGTATACTCCGTAGAGAAAACCTTTCCGCTTGTAGCAGCGAAGTGGTTTCGTTCTTCCTTCCAAACTCCTGGAAGAACCTTGGGATTTATCATGGTCCGAGCAGCTCCTGAGTCAAGAAATCCAATGGCCTTGATAGGCACATCATACTTTGATTGGAGGATTTCTATTTCCACGTGCGGAACATTGAACTGCTGAGTAGACGGACTGGGTGTAGCTTTGAACACCTCATAATACTCCGATGATGTTGATCTGTCAGAGTATTTTATTTCTGTATCAGAGCACAACATAATGAATACTGTCTCTTCGGGGTCCACCTCACTTCCCTGCTCAGAGAAGATAGATTCAAGATCTGCATCTTGTTTGAATGGTGCGACCTTCATCACTTTTTTGATCAGCTTAGCGGATTTCTCCTTGTTGGGGCAACTACGTGCGTAGTGCCCTTGACCATAGATGAAACATCTTGTTGACTTTTTGGATGTGGTCTTTCTTCTGAAGGTTTTGAAACTCCGCTTCTTGTACCAACTTCTGTAGCCCTTTCTTCTTCGCCTAGAGGGCTTGTATCTGGATGAACTAGAAGACTTAAAGAACTTCTTCCAGTGCTTCTTCTTCTTATTGGATATGTAGTCACAATTTTTCTCCTTGCATTTGATCTGCAGATGGGTCTTAGAGCATAGCTTCTTCATATTGTTGTTGTGAGAGAAAGCATCAAAGAATTTCTTCTGCTTACACAAGCTAACAATCGTTTGTTCTACATACTTGTAGAGTTCTCCTAAGCTATGTTGCCCAATGTCTCTCTGTGAAGCTATGATTAACTTTGAAAGCTCCAGCTGTAACTCTTCTGGGAAAGAAGTAACAAAGACTTGTCTTAGCTCACGGCTATGGTCTCCTCCTAGCTGATAGTAAATATCAACCATTCTCTTGTAATGGAGATTTAACTCTTTCTCCTGTAATGAACATCATTTCATCTTGAAAAAATTAGCTTCTTTCTGTTTCCCATAAACACTAGCGTGTCCAATAAACTCCTGATGAATCATTCTAAGAGCATCCTCAATTGAGACACCTGTAAACATTAACTGTTTAGCAACTCTCACAGTAGTGAACTAGTCTCTCATTGTACCAATAAACCTGGACACCAATTCTCTAAGAATATCTTCAACAACATGGTCAGGCTTAGATCTTTGCAAATCAGCCCAAGCGCTGATCTCAAGCATTCTTTCTCTTCTCTTTGAAACTGGTATATCGTCAAATGTGAACAAAGGTCCTCCTCTTGGTTGTACTGGGACATTTGAGGGTTGAGGATTTGCATTTGCAACCATAGGCTCAAGCTCTTCAGACGAGCCTTCATCTTGTCCTGATAATGGAGATGTCTTAGACGTTTCTCCCTGTTGTTGAGTGGACATGAGTATAGAGGAAATATCAGTATAGTGCTCAAACTCTGATGAGAGATCTGGCATTGATGTAGCTGATGACGTGTCCTCTTTAGATGGTTCAGACGATGAGGGGATTTCTTCTTCAACTGAGATCGAAGCATCTCCTGAACTTTCTGTATCCGTCTGGATAGTTTATTTTGATTCTTCAGAACCAGATGGTTCTGTTGATCCTTCTTCTTCCTCAGGGATTAGTCTTTGTTGCAGGTAACACAAAGAACCAAAATCATGATCTTGGTGATTATCTTCATAAGGATCCTGGGAATCTTGAAAATGAGAAGCCATCATAGAGGATGACTTATCCTTTCTTTGTTTTGATGAAGAACCCTTAAAGGCTCTTTCTTTTTCCTCTTTCTTCCTTTTCTTCTTTGATTCTTCCCGTCGTCTCTTTTCTTTGTCATACTCTGCAAAAGTAGTGGAGACTAGAGGGATGGCATTTCTTCTGGCTGAGGCCATGAATCTTTCAAGTGGTGGTGAACTGCTCCTGAGATAGGTAGAGCTAGTGAAGGTAGGTCTTTCAATTCTTCGTGGAGAAGAAACAAGAAAATCTCCTCTGCCTTGTATTTCCTTCTTTAGCTTCATGATCTTTTTATCAAGAGACTCAAACTCATCATCGAATTGCTTTGCAGCAATCTTGTCATGCACAACATCTTCGAGTTTCACCAACCGTTTTTGGAGGTCTTTCATAATTCTTTCAATAGTGGAAACCAATGTTTTGATCCCTTCATCATTTTGCTTTACAGTTATAGAGATCTTCTCAAGTTTCTTATCCTGCTTCTCCAGGTGACTCTTTTGAGCAAAATGACTCTTGTTTTGCCAGTTAAGTACCTCATCAGCTACAGTAAAAGGTTCTACAGAACCATCAGGCTTAACAATTATTTGCAAGATAAAAGGTCTCATTGAGACACCAGTCGTTGTTGTCTGTGGAACTATAGAAGGGTAGTCACTGTCATAACTGCTTTCCTCAGTTGGCTTTGAAGATGAAGCCATGCAACATGGAATAGTAGGTGTTGCAGGAATCTGAACAGAGAAAACAACCTCTGTCTTGCAAAGGCCTTTTTGCCTTAGAATCTTGAGAGCTTCTTCATAAGCAGATAGTGGAAGTCGTCTCTTCCATTCTTTAGCAAGCTTTTCATCACACTCTTTCTCGTTTCTTCAGAGATACCAACCCATGGAGATGAGCCTCTATATCTATCATGAGGCTTGGGAAATGGTCGACAAGAGGATTTAATTCTTCTATTCCTCTCTCTAGGAAGATCATCATCTGCACACGAACATCCATCTTCGCACATCTTAGGATCAACATCCCAGATGAAGTGCTAATCAACCTTGTCGGTGTAGACTGGATGGCCATCAGGCTCAAACCAAACTACAGGGATCTTTTTGTCTGTTGGTTCTGGACATATCATAGCCACTGTCTTAAACAGTGATGTGTTGGGTTTATCTTCTTTGATATCTTTAGAAGACTTGCAGATGGTTTCTACAGTTCCATCCTTCCGTCGATGGAAAGTATAGTCTTGCGACTGAACATGCTTATTGACCGTGCGATTCTTCTCATAGTTAGTCAGCCAAGAACAAGGGGCTAACTTCTTTAAAGTTTCATTATCCAACTGTTTAGGAGCTTGGACAATGGTTGGAACTTTATCTGTTGTCTCTGAGAAGACATATAGAGCATCTGAAGACTCATAGCCATTGAGATCAACAGCATGGTCTTGCACCCTGAAACATACTTGTTAGTGCAACGTAGCTATGTGTGATGTAGCTATATGAGATACTCCTTGGATTTGGATCTGGACCTTCATCCCAGTAGAGAGATTTGGATATCTAAATGACATGACGATGTTGGGATAAAAGGTAAGCATCACACTTCTAGTGTTGAGCATAGTCATAACAGAACTGATGACTGCGTGTTGATAATCCAAGACTCTAGAGTCAAGGAGTGTCATTCTTGTTGTGACTGGACATCCCTTTCTGCCATTATAAGTTAAAAGCAACCTGATAGCACCCCAGTGAAGATGGGTGTATCCTTCTTTGAGATTTTGGTTGATTAATGACTGAGGGACTTCAATAGTGATGTACTACTCTTGTTTTGTAGCGAGCAATGTGCTTTGATCCATTCGTGATGTCTTTACATATTCTTTTGGTTGAGGTCTAATTCTATGTAGTAGATGTCGTATAGAAACAGCTCCTCGAGGTTTCTCATAAACAATATAGGGATTTATGAGAGATTGTATGGAAAAAGAAATATGAGCTTCTTCTGAAATATAATTGTACTCTACAAGTTTATCAAGCTTGTTGGTTTCTTGTGTATTAAAGGATAATGTTTTGGATAGGTGTATGATATCGGATATGGAATGGGTATGAGAGGTAGAGGTAGAGGGTAGATCAGAAGATGTATCCATGGTTTGTGTTTAATCTATTATCTTCTTACTCTCCTTAGAAAAATCTTGAAAATAAACTAGGGTGTCCTTTCTGGCTCTGATACCAAAGGGGACTCTGATCACCTTACTATGGAATACTCCTCACCGTTCCGCTGCGCGTACTATCTACAGTCTACCAAAGGGGAAGATATTATGTAGATAGTACGCGCAGCGAAACGATGAGGAGTATTCCATAGTAAGGTGATCAGTCCCATTTGGCATCAGAGCCAGAAAGTACACCCTAGTTTATTTTCGAGATTTTTCTAAGGAGAGTAAGAAGATAATAGATTAAATACAAACCATGGATACACCTTCTGATCTACCCTATATCTCTCATACCCACTCCAAGCTCCACTTACTCCAAGAGTTTTTTAAACTTAGTCTTCATCTCCACCGTCCATTGTATTTAAATCTAATGGTGTATGTAACTTTCTTTTTTGAATCTAATTCTCATCATTAAATTTAAATACAATGAATGGTGAAAATAAAGAGTAAACATAAAAAACTTACTCTTGGAGGAAGTGAAACCCTCTCTCTCTCTCTCTCTCTCTCTCTATATATATATATATATATATATATATCAAATTTATGTATTCTTCTTATCGTAAGAAAAAAAATCAATGCCTCATAAGAAGAAGGACAAAGACAAGGAGGTCAGGGACACGAAATCCAAATCAATTGTTAATCCAAAGTCCATCAAAACTTGGTATGACATACTCCAGGAAGAAGCCTAGAGTTCCAAAACAGTTACTTCCAAACAAGATGACGCACAGGTACTTTCTAACAAAAACAGATACAAGAATGGGTGGAAAAATTGTCACAATCACTAGAGGTCTTGCTGGCACTACAACACTTCTCCCAAAACAAATTGACCCCAGCATCTATAATATCTCAAACCATTCCAAAATTTGAGAAATGTTCTTCATCACTTGCAAAAACTCTTTCTCAAAAGGACGTTTCAAAATCGACTTCAAGTTTCTCAAATACTTAGGTAGTTTATACTCAATCCAAAGCATAAACCTCCCATACATAATATTTTTTCAAAAAACTTACCCAAATCATCACCAATATTGAGGAAGAATTTTTACATCCAAATCCTAAACAATTCCTTCAAAAAATGTTTTCAGGATAAACATTCAAACCATGAGAAACTTCCAAAACCCAATTATATTATGCATCCATTCTTGAAGCCACAAATTATGTAACCTTTAAACATTATTACATCCAAAATACACACACTAAACCTGCTTATTCAACCTGTCAAATCCATAAAGTATTGAAACCCTCAGATTGGGGACAAGAATTAAATATTTCCCCACAAATTACCAATATCCTTCCAAAATTGAATGACCAATGCAACCACCTTCAACTATTGGGATTACTAGCAGGCGTGGTATGATACTTTTTATCTCTAAAAACCAAAATGACAATCATTCATGGTTGTTCTACTTCAAAAATTTTGACTCTACTCATATTCAATAGTGGTTCGTTCTATGATGGAAAAATTTTGGCTCGATTCCCAGAATCCTACCGTCAAAAGTCAAGAATGCACTACAAATATTTCAAAAGAATTACTGGCCTTCGCAAATGGGTTCCAACTTCCATCCACTATTTCAATTTTGTACAAAATTCTTCGTTCCATGGGTTTTTGTCTGGGATGTCGATGTTGTAGCCTCGGACGAAGGTATACAACTATTTACGAGACAATTCAAATTAAAATGGTGCAACAAATTTCAGGTCATTGACAAAATTTCTGAGACTATGGTCAGAACATGGATCCAGTACTATCTACAAAAGAAAGAATTATCCAAACCAGAGCATGAGCCTATCAAAGGCTCATCCACACTCTTTTTAGCACAAAAGTCACATGCCCAACCCTCTTGGCAGCATCCAAAACTGAGGAACAATTTTGGGTTGCTATGGAGCAACTACTCCATACCATATCCAAGTCTACTAATATGGCATTCAGCTCTGGATCCGTCACTGTGGACTTAGGAAACGACAATGTAGACGACTGGTATGGCATTTTCCCTCCTCCATAGCATGAAGAAATTGTACAAATTGCAATACTGTAAAAAAAAAGGAAGAGAATGTACTCATGAATTCCGCGAAGTATAATTCTATACTTAGGCAAAAATTAGGGAATTAAAACTTTCAAACTAACCTTCAATTATTGTAGGAACAAATACAAGAGTCGTCCAAAGCTTTAATTTGGACCTACTCTATCTCAAACGGTAGGTGGTAAAAAGAAATCAAACCCGTTGATGACTGGTATTTTGCTAAAAAGCACATAATGGTAGTCCAAAACCAAAAGTTTGGGCATACTCCACCTCAAATAGTAGGTGATAAAGAGAAATCAAACTAGTTAATAGTTGGTGCTTTGCCAAAAAGCACATAAAAATTATTCTCTATTACAAAACAAACCGATCTACTCAAACATGAAGAGAGTAGGAAAATTTAAGCAAAAGACAAAATAAAATCATCATTGAAGTAAAAAAGATACAACGAATCACTGTTCAAATACTGTGCGACACTGTAGCAGAAGTCAAAAAGCTATAACAGATTACTGTTCAAACATTGTGCAGCACTGTAGCAGTCACGAGACAATTGTTAAATACTGTTCATCACTGTTCACAAAAATTGCAAAAGTATCGTTGCCTAAGCCACCTAAACTGTTGCATGGCATACATATATGTATCCATTACCGCCTGAACTGTTGCATGATCTTTATATTTATATTAATCTTTTATGTTATACTCTTTATTGTTAATTTCCTCATTTTGATCCTGAAGAGAGCAGGGATATTTTTCTAATTTTTGTGAACATTGATGAACAGTGTTTAAACAGTTGTCTCGTGACTGCTACAGTGTCACACAGTGTTTGAACAGTAATTTCTCGTAGCTTTTTGACTTCTGCTACAGTGTCGCACAGTGTTTGAACAGTAATCCGTTATAGCTTTTTGACTTCTATGATGATTTTGTTTTGTCGTTTGCTTAAATTTTCCTACTCTCTTCATGTTTGACTAAATCAGTTTGTTTTGTAACAGAGAAAAATTTTTATGTACTTTTTGGCAAAGTACCAGCCATCAACGAGTTTGATTTCTCTTTACCACCTACTGTTTCAGGTGGAGTATGTCCAAACTTTTGGCTTTGGACTACCATTATGTGCTTTTTGGCAAAACACCAGCCATCAACGGGTTTGATTTCTCTTTACCACCTACCGTTTGATATGGAGTAGGACCAAATTAAGGCTTTGGACGACCCTTGTATTTGTTCCTACAATAATTGAAGGTTAGTTTGAAAGTTTTAATTCCCTAATTTTTGCCTAAGTATAAAATTATACTTAGCAGGATTTATGAGTACATTATCTTCCTTCTTTTTTTACAATTTGAAAATTTATACAATTTTTTCGTGCTATGGAGGAGGAAAAATACCATAACAGTTGTCTTCATTATCGTTTCCTAAGTCTAAAACTGGAAGCCGAATTAATGGGCTTGGATCTAGTATGGAGTAGTTGCTCCATAGTAACCCAATATTGTTCTTCGGTTTTGGATGCTGCCAAGAGGGCTTGGGCATGTGACTTTTGTGCTAAAAAGAGCGTGGATGAGCCTTTGATGGGCTCGGGCTTTGGTTTGAATAATTCTCTTTTTTTTGTAGATAGTGTTGGATCCATGTTCTGATTGCAGTCTCAGAAATTTTGTCCACGACCTGAAATTTGTTCCACCACTTTATTTTGAATTGTCTTGTAAGCAGTGGTATACCTTCGTAAGAGGTTACAACATCGACATCCCAGATGAAAACCAATGGAACAGAGAATTTTGTACAAAATTGAAATAGTGAATAGAAGTTGGACTCCATTTGCAAATGCCGATAATTCTTTTGGAATATTTGTAGTGCATTCTTGACTTATGACGGTAGGATTTTAGGAATCGAGCCAAACGTTTTCCACCATAGAATGAACAGTATGGAACATGGGCAGAGTCAAAATTTTTGAAGTAGAATAACCATGAATGGCTGTCATTTTGGTTTTTGAGATAAAAAGTATTGTAGCACGCATGTTGGTAATCCCAATAGTTGAAGGTGGCTACATGGATCATTTGATTTTGGAAGGATATTGGTAATTTGTGGGGAATATTTAATTCTTGTCCCCAATCTGAGGGTTTTAATACTTTGTGGATTTGACAGGTTGAATAAGCAGGTTTAGTGTGTGTTTTTTTGAATGTAATGGTGTTTAAAGGTTACAGAACCTGTGGCTTTAAGAATGGATGCATAATATAATCGGGTTTTGGAAGTATCTTATGGTTTGAATGTCCATCCTGAAAACATTTTTCAAAGGGATTGTTTAGGAGTTGGATGTAATAATTCTTTCTCAATATTGGTGATGATTTAGGTATGTTTTTTTAGAAAGTATTCTGTATAGGAGGTGTATGCTTTGGATTGAGTACAAACTACCTGGGTATTTGAGAAACTTGAAGTCGATTTTGAAACGTCCTTTTGAGAAAGGATTTTTGCAAGTGATGAAGAACATTTCTCAGATTTTGAAATGGTTTGGGATATTGTACCTGCCAGGGTCAATTTGTTTTGGGATAAGTGTTGTAATGCCAGCAAGACCTCCAGTGATTGCGACAATTTTCCATATGTTTTTGTTAGGAAGTTACCTTCACGTCATTTTGTTTGGAAGTAACTATTTTGGAACTCTGGGCTTTTCTTCCTGTACTGTCATACTAGGTTTTGATGGGCTTTGGATTAACAACTGATTTAGAGGTTGATTTGGATTCAGTGTCCCTAACCTCCTTGCCTTCTTATGAGGCATTGATTTTTCCTTATGATCTGCATTGAAGAAATTCTCAGGTTAAGAAATTTGGAATTGAATTCGAATAATCTCTGATATATTCTACATCAAAATCAAATATAGACAACATAGCTTTTCATCTGGTAAATATTTATTTAGAAGCAATATTTTGCACATCTTTTTGTAATACTTTTGTAGATGTACAGTCAATGCGAAGCAAAAATTTTTGATTAAGATCACTTTGGAATTTTTGTATACACTTAACAATTGATAGAATTTCTTTTTTAACAATGGAATAATTATGTTCTGTATTATTTCAGTGGCCAGATGTGAATTGAACAATGTGTTCTTTATTATCTTCCTTCTGCTTTAGGATACCTCCGTAACCTAATTATGAAGCATCTGTTTCGGCTATTTTTTGAAGGGATGGATCGGCCAAATGAAGACAAGGTATTTCTAAAATTTGTATTTTGATGAGGCGCGCAACGTTTGTGTGTTCCTCTGTGCATAGGGTTGGATCTTTCTTTATTCGATCATGCGAAGGTTTGCTATTCGATTAAGGTTTGGACAAAAATCTAACACATAATTAAAACTCCCTAAAAATCTTTGGAGCAGCGTGTTTTCAATAATTTTATCAGCAAATTTTGAGGCAAAGGCCAATGATCGTTCAATTGGCAATATAGTACCTTGGGTTATGTAATGACCTAGAAATCGGATTTTGGTTTGAAATAAAGAGATTTTTGATTTGGAAACAACTGATCCGTTTCGTTTTACCACAGAATAGAAAACACGTAAGTGTTTGAAATGTTTTTCCAAAGTATTCAAAAAAAACTAAGATATCATTAATATAAAATATGCGAAAATTGGAGTAAGGATTAAAAATGTCATTCATAATTCTTGGAAATTCAGAAGGAGCATTTTTTAATCCAAAAAGCATTACGTTTCATTCATATTGTCCAAACGAAACGGTAAAAACAGTTTTATAACGATCTTTCGGGGATATCTGGATCTGCCAAAATCCTGATTTCATATCGAATTTTGAAAAGATGAAAGCAGAGTGAAGTTTTTGAAGTAACTCTTATTTATTAGGGATTGGATATCGAATCCATTTTAAAGCCGTATTAAGGGATTTGTAATTAATAACCAATCTTGAAGTGTCACACTCAATTTGGACATTTTTGTTAACATAAAAAGCAGTGCATGACCAATGTGATTGTAATTTTGAAATCAATCCTTTTGATTTTAGATCGAAAATTTCTTTTCTACAATGTTGTTATAATTCACTATTCATTTGGATAGGTCAGGATTTTGTGGGAATGTTTTGTTCATCGAAATCATTTTCATAAGGAATATCAACAATGTGTTGTTTTCGTGTCCAGAAGGCGTTAGGAAGATCATCACATTCTTCATTTTCGATTTTGTTTTGAAAATCACAATTTTTTTGCTGAATTTCTTTGGTAAGAAATTGTTGAGAAATTTTTTAGAAAGAAACATTTTGCTTAAGATTATGCAGGTGATCGGTTTTTCCTTTTATCAGAACATTTATCTCATTTTGATAATGGAGTTTTCCTGCAAAATGTTTAAATCTCGTGTTCTGAGTTTTTTCAGAAAAGGAAATAGTAGTTTGTTATTGTTGTGTTTGAAAGAGATGCTATCATGATTGACTTTGTAAGGCGTAATTAAAGTTATAAACGGAGTTCCTAAAATGACCATATAATTAATATCAAGAGTAATCAAATAAGAGGATTTGATTATACAACAATTATTAAAAATATTAGCATCACACCTATTTTTGATATGGAGTTTTGAATTATTGGCTGCAGAAAGGTTTTTTAAAGTGGAAGATTGAAAACGCTTTGGGACAATTCCTTCTTTGATACAGTTTAAATAAGCACTTGTATAAAATAAAGCGACTGCATCAATTTCAAAGTCAGTTAAAAATGAAGTCAAATTTTTACAACATATTTACAATTAGTAATTTCTTTTAAAAGACATAAGAAATTATCAGGAATTGGTGATTTAGTAGGATTGTTTGAAGAATCATCCTCAGAATCGCTATCTATAGCTTTGGATAAAAGAAGTTGAATGTTGTCATTTTGTTTTTTCTTTAAGAATTTTGAGTTTGTCTTAACAGATTTGATTTCTTTTTGTAAGTTTTGGATGATAATAAATGGAGCTTGGATTTTTCATTTTTTTGAGAATACTGGTGAGATTATAAGAACTGGTTTTATGGGATGGAAGACTAGGTGATGGTTTTTGGTGCATTGTATCTTCTTGAAGGGATTGACAAAGTTTTTCGAGGTATTCCTTTTGTTTGACAGGATCCTCAATTTACTGAATCACATCAAGAGTGAATTTTTGGTCTTTTGAAAGCATATTGAGTTGTTTTATGAGTATGTCATCATTGGAAGATGATGATGAAGTTGCAATTAATTCATCAATTTGGAGGCCTTCTTCAGAATTGGATTGTATAAAAGATTCTGAATCAGATGAATCGATAAGAAGAGTTTCTATTTTTTGAACAATTTCTTCGTCTAAATGTAATTCTTTGATCTGTTTATTAAGATGACAATATTTTGTGTGTCCTTTGCGGCCACATTTGTAACATGTAATATTCTTGAAAGGTTTTTGGGTATCGGGTTTGTTCGATCATAGGTGATCAACATTGAGTTCTTTTTGTGTTTTGATGATGTGCAAAATAGTTGACCTAAAGATAAACAAGTTGGAAAGCTCGAAATTGTAAATCAAGCCACTGCAAAAGCTTCACGTACGTCAGAAGTGTGTCACGTACGCGAGATAAGGTCTAAAGAAAAGCAGAAGCTACTAGAACCCTCTGAAGCACATTTCACGTACGTAAGAAAATGTTCACGTACGTGTGTTGTAATTGACGTACGTCATATATAAGTTAACGTACGCAAAGCTTGCTTAAGATGATCAACATACGTGAGATAGAAAAGCAACGTACGTGATCTGCAAAGATTCTCAAGTGACGTACGTGAGAAGCAAGTGACGTACGTGAGAATGGCACAGAAAGTTGTAACGGTTACAAACTGTCTCCAACGGCTAGCTTCTCAACACCAACGGTCAAATAGCTTGGAAAAGCTATAAATACATCAAGGAAGGGCAGTAAAAGGTGGATGATCATATGTTTTCAAAGATAAAACGTTTTCATCATTCCATCACCTCCCAAACACTAAAATCAAGTTAGAGAGAAGATCAAGAGCATTGTGCCAACATGTACTCCTAGCATAGAGCTTTCATTTTTGTAAATATTATTGTAAACATTGAGAGTGTGGAGAAGGTTGGTTGTGAACATATGGAAAACAACATTGTAATGGTCTTAGAGGTTTGAGTTGTAATCAACCTTGTTGGCTTTTGAGGTATCAACCGTAATCAACCTTGTTGGCCTTAGAGGTTTGAGCCGCAATCAACCTTGGTGTAAGGCTTTGTTGGATTGAGTCGTAATCAATCTCCGTTAGTGGAAAGCCTAAGTGACACTTAGGTAGTAGACCTAGGCATGGTTGGCCGAACCACTATAAAAGTATTGGTGTTGTTTTTCTTGTCTCACTCCAACTCGCTTCTGCTCTCCAAACTCAACTAATGCATCCCCAGGAAAATTCTCCAACCAGTGGTATCAGAGCGGGTCTCCCTTCAAAAAGGTTTAACAACCTTGGAG
>CAODLS010728979.1:0-13334 GCA_948243855.1 Flueggea neowawraea
GTGTTAAAGCAATGATAGGGTTTTAATTAGGAAGAGATTCTGGTTAATCAACCTAGTCGTTAGGCATTAGCTAACTCGAGAGAGAGGTTAATATACCTTAGGAATTTTGGCGGTCCAATTGCCTGAGTGGTTGTTTGAATAGTGAGTCCTTATCACTTAATTCAATCTAGGAGGATTCAACATCTAGGTGCCATCTTCCCATCGTTTATTCTATCGTTTGCATTTGTTTAGTTTATTTATTTTATATATTCGAAATCATTTATTTTGCCAGCTAGATAATAGAGGAAGAGTGAGTAGCTAATAATCATAGTCTTTGTGGGATACGACACTCAGTACTCAAGGGTCCCACTTGTTATAGACGATAGGTACACTTGCCTTAATCTTTAGGTGTAAGCATTTGACAACACCACTTGGGTTTGAGAGATTGGATGGGTTTTTTTTAGTTAGGGTTTAGGCCAAGATTGTGAGAAATGTTGATGATTTTGAGTTCTTTGAATGGATTTGATCATATATTCATTTTTATGAGGATGATTGGAGTTGATTTGAGTGGTTGAAAACGTCGAGTATAAATCAAAAAGTGATTTTGATTTTTTTGAATAAATTTTCTATCACAAGGTCAAAAATGAAAATTTTAAGACTTTCGACCAAATTTGTAATTTTTGGAAATGAGGGTCAGATCTGTAATTTCTAAGTGTTTAGGTGTAAATTTGCAATTTTTGAGAGTTTGAGGATTTATTTGTGAATTTTGACTACTTTGATGACCTACCTACAATTTTTGAAAAGCTTGAGGACTATTTTATAATTTTACAAGGACTTAGGGAATAAAGTAAAATTTTACAAAATTTCAGAGACTAAATCATAATTTTACATAGATTTTGATTTTCGAGGTGAGAGCGATCGATCCTCGATCGAAATAGGATTTTCAACGTCGTGCGAGGGTCTGCATCTGCATTTTCATATACATACATATATAGGTAGAACCCATATTTAGCCCACTGAACTCTCACCTAACATCTGTTTAGCCTACAGAACTTTTATTTTCACCTATTAACCCACTCAACTTTTTAAAACAGTGTAATTAACCCCTTCATGTAATGTCATTACATTTTTCATTTGGGGTTGATGACATGAATGCCAACATGGCCAAAACATAACAGAACACATATTTAGCCCCCTGAACTTTCATAACACATCTTGTTAGCCCTATGAACTTCTATATTTCACTTATTGAACTCTCTAAAATGGTGTGTTTAAAAAACTTATATACGGTCTATCTAATTTCATTTGAATATTAATCAAAATTACTAAAAAAATAATATTACTCAAAAAATAATACCAAAACACAATCATGTCTAATTTTCGATAAATAATTTTGCAGCATTACTCAAAAACTTGATTAATATATTTGATCATTAATCAAAAGGGAAACAAAATAAAGTATGGATTAGCACTCTAAGATGGGGGTGAATTGCTGTTTTGAAGATTTTTTAGAAACTTTGTTCAAAACTTTTGTAAATTAAAACAAATAACAAAGCCTTTTCAAATCAAAATCAAAGTATAAATACGGAAGTAATAAAATCACCAATTCACAAACAATATAAAGAAAATTTAATGCAAAGTAAAGAGAGTAAAGGAGAGAAAAATAAATCTAATTTATAGAGGTTCGGTCCTCATTGACCTATGTCCACTCCTTGAGAATCCTCTCAAGAATTTCAATCCATTAACTCCTCACATTCGGGAGAAGGAAACCGTTTACACCACTTCTTTTTGAAGGCTAAACAAGTAAACCATTACACCTTATTTTATGGACCAAACAAGCAAACAAAACCTCTAGTTTTTGCTGGCTCAACTAAGAAACCGTTCACCTCTAATTTTCTAAGGCTCATTAGCAACCACTCTTGTTTTTCTAAGGATAGAAAAGGAAACTTATCTACCCCATGAAAACAACCTTGATTGATACAAAATCAACCAAAAAATATAACAGATTAAAGCTCACACCAACCCTAAAATCAGATTGCAAGTAAATATCTCAAAATGGGTTAGAAAGATATGACAGATAAAATAAATAGCAAGTCCTGGGAAAGGTTTCTCTTCTGTTTCTCTCTACTTCCTTTTGCTCTGGGACGTCCATTTAAGACTACCTTTAGAAATACACCTGTTGGAAGCCTCGAAGTAGTAGTTGTGAGACAGTGAAAATTTTTTATTTAAATGACGTCAGCATTCCATGAGTACTACATGACTAATACGTGTTCCAACTGAGTTCTCCTTCAAAAATATCTTCTTTGATTCTTCAGGTGACTGTGTCAGAGAATATTCAAATTCAAATGCCGAGGAGCGTCTTAGCTTTGTCAGGTAGTCCAGCTCATCCCTGACTATGTGCATAACATTTCTACTACGTGCATAATACAAAGTTCATTCTGGGATTGCACTATTGATTTCTGATGTCAGCATGCCAGGGAATATTTGATTTGAATTCCTGAGGAATGTCTATGCTTTGTGCTCATCTGCAGCTCGTCTATGTACGTAACACTCCCTTCTAAGTGTGTAGAATGGTGCAACTTCAGACTAGTAGGTTCTTCATCTCTTCTACGTGACTTAAGTTAGGTATAATGCGCACACCATACACCTGTACCATTCTATTTTTTGATTTAACAAATGAGTGTTGTATCTCTTTCTACACACTTAATACCAGATTTGGAAAACCCAGAATGCCTATGATCATGATCAAGTGCTTAGATTGGTCTTTTAAGTGCTTTATGGCCAAATATTAGCAAATCTGCTACTTTACACCTCTTTTATGGATGTTTTGCATTCATCGTCATCAAAATCAAACTCAACAGCTATACTTGTCTTAGTGGTTATTGTAGAGTCGGAATGACTCTATTTGTTTGATTCTGGTCCTGTCAATTATATCACTATTCTTAGCAAATATATTTTGAAAATAAGCACTATGTTTGGTTTTAATATTATTATTCCCAGTAAATATTTTGGAGCAAATATTATATATAAATCATGTTTTGGTGTGCCTACGTATGATAGATGTTTAAAAGTAGTTCATAGTATTCATTCTTGTACTAGTTTAAGAAGAACCATAAAAGTGAAGAAGATGTGGATTTCCAAAGGAACCATTCTTCCTAACTTGGTTTATGTGACTAACACACAAGGACACAAACTAGCTTGGGTAACATTGAAAAGAAACAAAATTGATTTTGTAGGAGCAAGCAAAGACTAGAGTTCCTTCAAGTATGTGGTATATTGATAATAGTTGTTTACGACACATAATTGGAGACAAATTTTGTTTATGGAACTCACTTTTAAGAATCAAGGACATGTGACTTTTGGTGACAATAATAGAGGTAAGATCATTGGGAGTGGTAAAGTGGATAAGGAACCTTTACCAACCATTGATAATGTATTATTGGTTGATAGTTTACAACATAATCTCTTAAGTGTATCTCAATTGTGTGACATGGACTATGATGCACGTTTTGAATCATCTCATTGCACGGTTTTGAAAGATGAAAAAATTGCATTCATTGGTTTAAGGCATGGAAACAGTTTCATTGTTAACTTGCATGATGCATCCTCTTTTAATGAAAGAAGTTTGATGTCTTTAGATGAAAATGCATATCTATGGCATAAGAGACTAGGTCATGCACCATTGTCATTGATTTCAAAACATTCAAAAAATGGCATTGTTAGAGGCTTGCCAAAATTGAGATTTACAAAAGAGCATCTGTGTGAACCATGCATTAAGGGAAAACTTACACATAGTTCCTTTAAATGAAAGAAAGAATTTTCTACATCTAGAGTCTTAGAACTTGTTCATATGGATATAATGGGTCCATCTCGACATGTTAGTTTGAATGGAAAATTGTTTACTTTTGTGGTTGTTGATGATTTTTCTCAATTTACTTGGGTTAGATTTCTTGCAAATAAAAGTGATGTTTTTAATGAGTTTGCTAAGTGGTGTGGATTGATTCAAAATAAGAAGAACAAATCCATCATTGCCATTAGAACCGATCATGGAAGTGAATTTGAATGCAAACCATTTGAGGAATTGTGTGATAAATATGGCATGGAGCACAACTTATCGGCACCTAGAACACCACAACAAAATGGTGTGGTGGAAAGAAAAAATAGAACATTGGCGGAGATGTGTAGAACCATGTTAAGTGAGTATGATCTTCCCAAATACTTTTGGGCTGAATCCATGTATACTTCCTGCTACATTATTAACAGGGTGCATTTAGGAAGAAACCAAATAAAATCTCCCTATGAGATATAGAAAGGTAAGAAACCCAATACCTCTTATTTTCATCTTTTTGGTTGCAAAGTCTTTATATTGAATAATGGTAAGGATAACTTAGGTAAGTTTGATGAAAAATCTTATGTAGGGATTTTCTTAGGTTACTCTATATATAGTAAGGCATATAGGGTTTATAACTATAGAACAAATGTAATTGAAGAGTCTATTCATGTTAAATTTGATAATATGATCTCACTCGCGAGAAAGGAAGTTGTTGATGATGATGTAGGTGAACTCAAGAAGATTGAGGATCATTCACTTCAAAAGAGCGTTAAGGACCTTAATGTGAATGAAGAGATAACAATCAACAATGTGGACGAAACAAGACTTGAAGAAGAATAATCTTTTTTTCCTAAAGATTAGGCAAATATGAAAGATCATCGTAAACAGTTAGTTATTGGGAAGATAGAAGATGGAGTGAAAACAAGAAGAGCCTTAAACAAATATCAAAGCAACTTTGCATATATCTCAATTGTACAGCCAAAACATAGCAAAGAAGCACTTAAGGATGATTGTTGGGTTCAAGCTATGCAAGCAGAACTCAATGAGTTTAAGAGACAAAATGTATGGGAATTGGTTCCTTTACCAAAAGGCAAACCAAAAATTGCAACCAAATGGGTACACAAAATTACGTATGATGAGAATGGTAAACCCGTGAAGAACAAGTCAAGACAAGTATCTTAAGGATTTAATCAAGAAGAAGGCATTGACTATGAGGAGACTTTTTCGCTGGTTACAAGGTTGGAAGCCATTCGACTCTTGTGTGCCTTTGTTTCCCATAAGAAGATCAAGCTATGTCAAATGGATGTGAAGAGCGCCTTTCTAAATGGATACATTCAATAAGAGGTGTATGTGAAGCAACCATCGGGTTTTGAAGACCATGAATACCTGATTATGTGTTCAAGCTCCATAAATCTCTTTATGGATTGAAGCAAGCACCACGAGCATGGTATGAAAGGTTAAGTACATTCCTCATCCAAAATGGCTATGAAAGAGGCCATGTGGACAACACCCTCTTTATTAAGAAACATAAGGATGATATGTTAGTTTGTCAAATCTATGTTGATGATATAGCTTTTGGTGTTACTACCCCCTCTATATGTCAAGGGTTTTTTGATCTTATGAAGAGAGAATTCAAGATGAGCATGATGGGAGAAATTAACTTCTTCCTTGGTCTTCAAATCAAACAACTTGAAAAAGGTATATTTTATTCATCAAACCATGTACACCAAAGATTTGTTGAAAAAGTTCAAGATGGATGGAAGAAATGAAATGCCTACACCAATGTCATCCACCTTGAAGCTTGAAAGGGATAAGGATGTGAAATCAGTAGATCAACGACTGTATAGAGGTATGATCAAATCCTTACTCTATTTAATTGCTTTTAGACCGGATATTATGTTTTCCACTTGCTTGTGTGCTCATTTTCAATCAAATCCAAAAGAATCTCATTTTACTGCTTGCAAACAAATCTTTCGTTATTTAATTGGTACTATTGGTTTTTGTTTATGGTATCCATCCTCTCTTAATTTCAATTTGATTGAATATAGTCACGCAGATTATGGTGGGTGTAAGTTAGATAGAAAGAGTACTAGTGGTACATGCCATTTTCCAGGTTCTTATTTAATTTCTTGGGCTAACAAGAAACAAATTAGTGTGGCAACATCCATAGTTGAATCTGAATATGTAGCAGCTGGAAGCTCTTGTGCCCAAGTGTTGTGGATTAAGAACCAAATTCTTGATTATAGTATTGTTCTTAAGAATGTTCCCATCTTTTGTGACAATACAAGTGCCATTAACTTGAGCAAAAATCTCATTTTGCATAGTAGAACAAAGCATATAAATATAAGACAACATTTTCTACATGATCATGTGCAAAAAGGTGATATATATTTGAAGTTTGTTAGGATGAATGATCAATTAGCTGATATTTTTATAAAACCATTGTGTGAATAAAGTTTTAATTCTATTAGTCTTCGTTAGGGTATGTGTGATATGAATAATCTTTTGATGATGTTTGTTACACTTGGTTGTACATTATTTTGTTGCCTTCGTTTGCATTAACGTAAAGCAAAAGATCTAATTCGGTGAATAAGGCTCAAAGGTAATCTATGTATATGATTGCATGTAGAAAAAATGGGAAATTCTGGCTTTTTGGAGGTGTTCACTAGAGGAAATTTAGATTTACACGAGTAAGAAAGCTGGAATGGAATGTCTGAGTTTTTGGAGTGTTTCAGTCGAGTAAGAAGGATTCCCACTCAAGTGAAAGTGGATAGTTGGATACATTCTGAGGTTATACTTTATCTCACTCGAGCAACTGTTTCCTCCACTCTAGTGATCGAATGCAATGAGCAATTCCTGATTTTTATAGTTTTCCCTTGCTCGAGTAAGTTGATTTTCCACTCGAGTAAATCAAATGGATAGAAGGGATATTTGGTCAGTTATCACTCGAGCAACTCAGCAATATCACACGAGTAAATCTGGCACAACACATCCTTACTCGTGTAACTACCCTACCACCTTGAGTAAACGCACTCCGGGTAAGTTTTTAGCCCTCTTTCTCGTCCTTATTCCTCACTCTTGCTTTCAAACCCATCGCTCTTATTTCTATCTTCCTCTCAAAATTTAAGCACCCACTCGAGTAACCTCTTGAATCCACCTCAAACCCATCATTTTTGCACTCCATGTTCATCATTTCAACACATTTTCCCTACCCAAATCCATCTTTAAACACCTCAAATCACCAAGAATCCGTTCATTTCATTTTGAAACCCTAACTTTTGAAATTTCAATTTATTCTCCCAAATGTCTTAACAACCCAGAGTCTATATTCCTCAAGATCTAGACACTATTATAGTAAGTGGAAGGGATTTTTGAGACCTCAAGGATCACGTTTCCTCTATGGGTACCAAGGTTAACACTATGGAGACTATGTTGGGGACCGTTTCTGATTTGGTACGCAAAATTTGGGACAAGGTTAGTTGTTCTTGTCCATCGGCCACTTTCACTCATGCACCATGATTCCTATGTTTTGATGCCTCTTCTACAACATGGATCAACAATTTCACTTGCATCATTTGCATTTTTCTCTTATGTGTGTACTTGCTTTATTATATTTGGACTTGGTGATGTAGCTCTATTCGTACTTGGTCATGTATTTTGGATCTATATACCTGGTTTATGCTCATATCTTTGAAATATGTATTTTGGATCTATGTATTTGCTCTATTATATGGCTTGCTTTGTCTGTGCTCTTGAATGAATATTTGCTTTATGTATTTGCTTTTTGATTATGACAAAAAGGGGAAGCCAAATTGAAAAGGTTATAAGTATGGATTTTTGGACTAACAGTTGTGATAAGGATGTTTATGCCTTGATCAATTTTTATGTCTTATTTTAAGCTATGCATATTCTTAGAGGGAGCTTAAAATAATTTTCACAATGTTTTGTCGTCATCAAAAAATGGGAGATTGTTAAACCAAGGGTGGTTCACATTTAGATCCACCTATGTTTTGATGATGCACAAAAGTTGGAAAACAATATTACTCAAAGAATATTGAATGAGGCTGCCAAAAGACGAAAGTGTTGGAAGGAAAGAAGACTCACTCGAGTAAGATAGAAAGTCACTCGAATGAGAGTGGTGCCCAGAAGAAAGTGAGTTTCAGAAGTTACTCAAGTGAATTTAGAACTTACTCGAGCAAGACCTGAGTTACTCGAGTAGAAAATAAAATCACTCGAGCAAGACCAACGTCCAGAAAGTTAGTGGTTAGAAAAGTTACTCGAGTAGAAATACTCCATACTCGAGTGAACGTGATGAGAGAATAAATAAAGAACCCAGGGAAGACAAGTTACTCGAGTAGATCAACTTCTTACTCGAGTAAGCATGCCATTGAGAAAAACTAGAAGTGAAGTAAACGCAAAGTTAGTCGAGTGGAAGAGTCTCTCACTCAAGTGGACGTGGTTTTGATCTAAAGAGAAAGAAAGTCAATCAAGTCTGAAATGGAAAGAAATCAAGTGCAACGGTCACAAGAAGGTCTCTCTCTCGAGTGAAGCATAATATTCCTCAAGTGATTTAGGCCAGAAATTCAACACTGATGTTTTACATTGGAGTTAGTCGAGTGGACCATAGACTCACTCCAGTGAACACTGAAAAGAAAACAAAATCGAGATTGATTTCACACTCCAACGGGTAAGAATCAAGCCACAATAGCTAGCAAAATTCCAGGAGGTATAAATACACTTCCAGAACAGTTGAGGGCACGGATACAATGCAATTCCAATCCATCGCATCCCTAATTGAAGTTTTGTTCATTGTTCTTGAAATACAAGTGTTCTTGATATTATTTCATATTTTTATTTACTTATATCCCTCTTCTAATTTGCTGGTGAGTCATTTGTTTGTTCATTCCAGAGAGATTGTGACGTTGGGGTCAAGGAAAGATCCTAGGTTAGTTTATTCTTGAAATAGAATCAAGAATTGTATAAGTTCATAATTGTATAAGTTCTTACTTATCTAGAAAGTGAAAGTTGTAAGAGAATGTTGAAAATAGTGAAAATCCTAAGTGGTGATACTTAAGTAGTGGACGTAAGCATACGTTGGGCCAAACCATTATAAATTTCATGTGTTCTTTACTGATTGTGCTTGGTTATGTATGTTCAACTCGAAAAAGATTCAAAGCCAAAAAGC
Source organism: Flueggea neowawraea (assembly GCA_948243855.1). Classification (NCBI taxonomy): domain Eukaryota; kingdom Viridiplantae; phylum Streptophyta; class Magnoliopsida; order Malpighiales; family Phyllanthaceae; genus Flueggea; species Flueggea neowawraea. Next base: position 8,997 of record CAODLS010728979.1, read on the forward strand.
ACCCACACTATTCAACCCCCCTTCTAGTGTGGTTATTGCTCTTTCAATTAGATAAACATGAATGTAGCTTTGAATCAAGAGATTTGATGAGTTATTGAATGGGTCAATGATTGTGATGGTTTTGTTAGGAATTTTTTATTTTGAACGAATTTTTGGATAATTTTAGGTTAATTTCTATTAGAGTATGATAGATTGGACTTAATAATGTATAGGTTTTGGTTTCGAAAAAAGATTAGAAGAGACTGAGTCGAATGGGTAAGGGTTGGTTAGATTTTTGTAGAGTTTTGATGATTTTGAGTTGTTTTGGTCAAACTAAATATAGATTTGAGTTTCTGAGGGTGAATAGGATCAATGTAGGTGACTGAGAACAATTTTTATCAACTGAATCGAGAAAATGACTTTTTGGGTAATTGACCACTATAGAGAATAAACTTGATATTTTACATGTTGGGTGTCTGAAATGCAATTTCTGAATATTTGAGATTTGTCTTTCGATGAGAGTGTTAGATTCTTGATTTAAATAGGATTTCTAGGGTCATCAGGATTCGGGTTTACGTTTACATTTACATTTCATGCATACTCCTTAATGTCACAGTTACCATGTCTGATGTTTGTTGTGATAAATTCTGTCTTCAGATCAGTTCGATTTCTGAGACGACCAGCTATCTATCAGTGGTCAGTTATTCGAGGTTTGATAGCTCGGCATCCAGGTGAGTATGTTGTCGACTTTAGGCACATAGGATATATTTTCAAAACAACTAAATATAGCTGGCATGAAATCCAAAATAATTAAAAGATTGGTTAATCTAAAATTTGAATTATGTGAGGACTTGTCTGCATAAGAATATATTTCCTAAAAACTTCTAAAAATTTTTGAAATAACAATTATTATTTGCTCTGAACTAAGATTGTTAAATAAGTTCTCATAATATTAAGTGTATATTTTTCTGAATAAGTATTACAATTTAAATATAAAATATTTTTCTAAAATCTGTTGTCTGCTATGTATGTCTTCATGATATGACAATGTTTTCATATGTTTCTACTATATATTTGTCTGCAACAGCCTTGATGGCTATATTATATGCCTTAATGGCTATCTCCACGCCTACGTATACTTATATGTGCCTTAGTGGCTAATCAGTGCCTTAGTGGCTAGATTTGCCTTAATGGCTATTATAGAGTCTGAGTAATTCCATTTGTCTAATTCTGGTCCTGTTAGTTATATCACTATTCTTAGTAAATATTTTTCAAAAATAAGCACTATGTTTGGTTTTAATAGTATTATTCCCAGTAAATATTTTGAGGCAAATATTATATATAAATAATGTTTTGAAGACCTAATAATATTCTGGTAATATAAAATGTTTAAAAGCTTTTATTCTAAATTTGCATATATGCATGTTGTATGCTTTGTCTGTGAACTGTTTTAGAAAATGGATTTTCAAACAATACTAGTATGTATCGATGTGTATATTTGTATTATAAAGATATATACGTGCATGCAGTATTTTTTGAAAACATTTTCAAAATAGTTTATTTGATGTCTTAGAGGCATTCTAGAGTGTCGTTCCTCACTGAGTTTACTCACCTCTCCTCCCTTTAACATTTTTTCAGGTTTTTCATTGATAGCGGTTATCTAATCTTCCACGCTCAGTGAGGCGTCCTTGATAGTAGTGAGTGCCCTATTGTTAAGACCCGATTATCGTTATGTTAGATGTTGCACACCTGGTAGTAGGTTATGGATATGTATCTAATTATAAATTGACCGAATAGATTTTATTTATAACTATTCATTCAGTATTTTGATATTATGATTTTAATTGTATGTTATTGTTTTCAAGAATATTATTTCAAAAATTTATTATCTGTTAAATGATTTTAATTTGATTAATAAGTCGGCTAATAATAAAAAATTGAGTAGATGTTATGTTCTCCGAAGCTTATGTGAGATGGGTCGGGCCTCTGGTTCAGTTCGCCTCGTGCGCCGATCATGGTATGAAAATGGGTCCTGACAGTTAGGGCCTTTCAACTTCAAGTCACTTTTGCACTTTTTCCCACTCATTTTTGTTTGATTTCGGTTTTGATGATGATGATTACAAAACATTCATGAATAAAGTGCAAAGTTGCAAACTTGATGATATTTGGCATCAAGGCACTTTGTCGATTTAAGGTGCGTTAATGAAGAACAAGGCACCTTAATGATCATCAAGGCACGTTGATATATGAAAATATGGCAACTAGGCGTGCTAAAAAGAAACCAACGGGCATAGATAATGATTGAAGCTTATTGGCATATCTCTCTGATTCATTAACGCACGCTAATGGTCAAGAATGCATGTTGTCGAGGAATTAACTCAGAACCTGTCATCGGGCCATTGTGTTGAGGGGACGTTGATGAAATCAATAACGCTCACTATCACCATTGAAGAAACATGAACAACTCACGTTGTTGGTGTATAATGCACATTAACAAGCTTTAGATGGAGACAAAGATGAGACGCTCCTCGAGATTTGAATCTAAATATTCTCTGATATGCTGACGTGGATTTCAAAGGTACAATCTTGATTATATCTAACAATGCACGTTAAAGAATGAACAAGGCATGCTAATGAACATCTGGGTGAAAGTGCATATTCTGGAATAAGGAACAAGGCATGATGATAATTCACTAACGGACGTTGAAGGGTTTATCAACGCACACTAATGAGCATTGAGGCACACTAATGAAAGTAGCCATCAAAACAAAAGCGATACAACTTCAACAACACACGCTGATGGACAACAACATACATTGATATCTGATGCATACTTGAAGAACGTGCTTTAGTAGGTAACAACGCACGTTAATGATAATGACGTTAATTAAAATAGAATTTTTCATTCTCTCACAACTTCTACTTTGAGGCTCCAACAGCTATATTCTTAAGAATAGGTATAAATAGACGTCCTAGGTCAGAAGAGAAGAAAGAGATACCCTTACTAAGAATTGCTATTCATTTTATCTCTCTTTTATACCTTTATAACCCATTTAAGCTATTAACTTGCAATCTTATTGTTGGGTTGGTGTGAGTTTTAATTAGTTATACCTTTGGGGTTTAATCTGTAACAAGCAATGTTGTTTGCTTAGGGTAGACATGTTTCCTTGTTAAACCTTATAAAACAAGAGTGGTTGCTAGTGAGCCTTAGAAAACTAGAGGTGTAGGTTTTCTAGTTTGTTACCTACAAAAACTAGATGTTTTGTTTGCTTGTTTTGGCCTGAAAACAAGTGGTTTCAGTTTTCTAGTTGAGCCCTCAAAAACTAGGGATTTGGTTTCCTTGTTTTGTCCTTAAAACAAGGTGGAACAGTTTGCTTGTTGATCCCGCAAAAACAAGTGGTATAAATGGTTTCCCTCCACCCGGAAGTGAGGAAGTTAGTGGATTGAAATTCTCTAGGGGATCTAGAGGAGTGGACATAGGTCAAGGAGGACCGAACCACTATAAATCTTGGGCTTTGGTATCTCTCTTCCCTTCTCTCTTTAATTTGCATTTGATTCTTATTGTTGTGTGAATTGGATCTTTAGTTTTATTGCTTCCGCAATCAACTTTGATTTTAGTTTAAAAAGGAACTTTTCTATTTGTTTTAGTTTGCAAAAATATTTTTAACAAACTTTTTAACTTGCTAAAAATCCAATTCACCCCCTTCCCCCTCCTGGATTGTCATTCCTAATGGGACTGAATCTTACAATTTTCTTCCATTTATTTCATCTTACAAACATCACAATCATAATATAAATTTCACCACAAAAACATGATTTATAAGGTAAAAATAGATATATTCTTGCTTGATTAAACGTGTAAATTTAGAACACATCAATGGTGAAGATTTGGAGTAAGTTGGAAAAACTTACACCTAGTGTAAGTTGAGCCCTCCCGATATATATGTAACAATTTTGTTTCCTTTCCTTTCGTTATCTTTTTAACAATTAAATTTCTATATTCTCTTTTATTGGAGCAATTGTTGGAGACTACGTATCACATAAAAATTATATTCATGGTTTTTCAAATAAGATAAGTGTCACAACCGTAACCAACATTTCATACATACGAGCATGCATCGCACATAATGTACATAGTTGTGCATTCATTTGGGCATTGCGTATATTATTGATACATGTTGTAGATGGTTTTAGAATATTTTAAAGGGTGTTATGAGAGTAAAAAAAAAAAGGGTTACTTGTAACAGAATCAGGGGTCAAAAGTGGAATTATTAAGAGAGAGGATTGAGTAGGTAGTTTCTTAAACACATTAGGACAGTTCTATAAATAATCTAAGTGGATGATTAAAAAAACAAATCA
>CAODLS010729119.1:0-12594 GCA_948243855.1 Flueggea neowawraea
ACATTATCACACGTACGTGTCTTTTGTTTGACGTACGTGAATCTTGCCTCAGATCAATTTCTGCAGTTTGTTCATCATCAAAACTTTAGAGAAATCTCAATGTTGACCACCCTTGGTCCAACAATATTATCATGATATTGAAATACAAAATAGTCATTCAAAACTATACAAATCCACTACCCATAAGTATTATGGTGTGGAGCAACTAATACAAAGAACAAACTGGGGCCCGAACAATAGAGCACTTTCTGCTGACAAGGGAGCCTTACTGAGCATCAAACACTGAACGTTTGATGAATACACAAGTATACCTAAAATGTTAGGGGAGCGAGGTGAGATAAATCTCAATGAGGGACAACGACCCATAAACCATTTTAATTTTTTTTTCACAAAATACTACATATGTGTACATATTGTATATTATTAGTATACACTCATATATCTACAGATAGCAATTCATAAATTTCTTTCGAAATCTTTCACGACAAGGCAAACAACAACCAATACCAACTTTGTCAAAACAAAATTAAACCAATAGAGTTATCAAAACTCTAAAATATTTAACATAATGATTTCTAGAAAATATTTCCAAAATGTTTGCACTCAAAGCAACCAGTACAAGATCAGACGATATTATCAAATAAGATCGTATATCTTTTATATAATATAGCAAGATAATGGGAATAAATACACGAGTGATCATACCACTAAATAACATGAGTGATTGTGTCACGAGATAACATGAGTGGTTGTATCACTAAATAACAGGAGTGACTGTGTCAATAGTACATGTGTTTGTACGGAACACACAAATACCATATTACCCTAGTAACGGAGCTTTAACTGAGCATTAGTATACCAAAGGTTACGCTACCCCATAGCAGAGGTGTCTCATATATATACATACATGTATATAAAATATTCACAACAGACAACAGGCATATCAGAGTATGAAATCAAAAAACTGTTATACAACAGTTTCAGAAAATATAGAAATTATTTTAAAACAAAACAGAATGTTTATTATATTAAATATAATAAACATCAAACGGATCCTTTATTTCAGAAAGTATATCAAAATTTAGAACAAAATATTTATTATGAAATTCATAATAAATACCAAAACAAAATATTTATCTTGTAAACATATTTAAATTTCCAAATTCAGTATCCAAAGCAAGGGTTATCACATAACCATATTCTTATTAATTCAAACCATTAATTAGTCCAAATTACATACAGATGTCAAACACATCAAAAACATATTAAGTTCAGAAGACACAGTCTAGCGAATAATCCAAGTCAGGTCCACCATTGAATGGCTAGTCACCTCAAAAGATGAGCAAAGTGCTTAAACATAAACAACCACATCAGACTCAGATATGGTAACTGTGGCATTACAAAAAATGTATAAATACAGATGCAGTCTCAAACCTCCAACAATGACTGAAATTCTATTTTGATCAAAGATCTTTCTTTTTTCCCAAAAATTTGACATCTCATAAAATTTTATTTTAAATCTTCGGGTCTCAAAAAATTATAAATTAGTCGTTTAGAGAATTGTTAATTCTCTAGATATTTCAAATTATAAATTAATTCTTCTGTTTCCTGAAATTACAAATCAAACCTTAATTCCTTTAAAATTACAAATCTGGAGCCTCATTTATGAATATTAGATTTTTGGCCCATTCATCAAAACTAGCCCAGAAAATAAAATATCAGGTTCAGTCATTCAATAATCCAAAGTCAGGGAAAATTATAGTTTTAGTCCTTTCGGTACGGAATTACATCAAATGGTCCTTAAACCTGAACCAATCGAGAGCCACCATTTTCAATCATTCCAGTCAACTCTTAACAATCTCAAAAGCTTAAATCCACCATTGGTTTAACAAGAATAACATCATAACCTCAAGAACAATTCTCACCATTTTCGGATCAAAATACACATCTCAAACAAATCATCAAATCACCATTCTCAAGTTACAATCCTGTTCTCCAAGCTTAGCTGCATCAAACTCCAACAAAAACCAAGCCAAATCCATCCAAAATCACCTCCAAAAATCGAATTTAACCTCCTTTTTACCCACTTCAAACCAACGGAAAAAAAATAAAACAATGAATATGAAACAAAATTTATCATAGATGCATAATTTCACCTTGTTTTGAAGAGAGAAATTGAATATGAAACAACAATTATCATAGATTTTTTTCGTGAAAAATTTACATATTTTTGCGAGAAATTGATTATTTTTTTTGCAAAAAAGATAAATTCAAAGAGAGAAAAATATAATGTTTCAGAATGTATCCAAATGTCTCCAAATAATTTTTTTTATAGAAATTTCAATTTAATAAAATTTTGATATAACATTATTTAAATTAAATGCCTCCAAATTATAATTTTTAATATAATTTTTATAATTTTTTCAATTTCAATTTTATATGTAATTTTTTATAATATCTAAATGTATCCAATTTTATTTTTGATATAAGTTTTTATAATATTCAAATGCCTCCCAATATCTTCAAATGTATCCACAAGTATCTACAATGTATCCAAATGTATCAATCCCTGTAGAATATCAAAATAATTCAAAAAAAATCAAATGAAATTATTTGTACAAAAAAAATTCAAATGTATCCAAATGTATCCATCCTTTCAGAAAATCTAAATAATTCAAATAAATCACTTAAACAACCACAGGGAGATTTTAATAAAAATAATTTCAAAGCCAGAGTAAAGAGTGAAAAAAGGAGCAGCTAGGGTTTCCCAACCATAGCCGCCCTTCACAATCCCTCCCTTCTCACTCTTGTCGTCGCCTTCCCCAACGTTTCGGCCAATGAACAACCGAGGAAGGCACGCCGACGAACGATAGTCATTGGGAGAGACAAGATGAGATGTGAGAGAGATGCGATGGAGGACAAAAACACGAACAGACCCGAGACGCGATGGAGGAGAGCAGAACGAGAGTAGACACGAAGGGAGAAGACGATGACAACGCAACAGAGGAGAAAATGAGGAGGTCAAAGCTGCAAAAGGCGAAGAAACAACGAGATAGAGGCAAAGAAAAAAAAGGAGAGAACCAATAGAGGGAGAGAGGCGAATAAAGAAGGAGATAAGAAGAAGCAACAGCGGCGGGCGGCGGCGGCGAAGTGAGAGGAAGGAGAGGAGGACAGAGAAACGTGAGTTTGAAAGAAAAAGGGAAGGAGAGAGAAACAAATAAAAAAATAAAAGAAAAATTGATTTTTATTTGTAGGAATGTGGTATTTTTAAGATTAGGTTTCAAAATATTAGCATATAATAAAGTTGCAATAAAAAAAAATGACATTCACCTAATTACTAAACTTTAGGTGTTATTTGTCCAAATTTGAATATTAATTTGGGCATACAGCATAATTAAATCGTAATTTATTTGATGACAATATATCATATAAATAAAAACCCAATAGACATTAAAATAGAGGAGAAAATTTGGCACACACATATCCTTATTAGGGTTGTATTCTATTCTTATGTATTAAGTGATTAAGAGTCCTAATTTGACTAGTCTTCTCTTGACCTAATGAATAAAGGCTAGAACTCCTATTTTTTTTAGGAGTTGTTATACTTATGTGACAAGTAGTAGAATATGACTAAAACACATGTTTTTAGGAGTTTTTCATTCTTGTAGGACAAGAAATAGGAAGTTTAATACTTGTAAGACAAGTAATAAAGCTCGAATACTTGTAGAACAAGTAAAGGAGTTCTTATACTTGGATAAGTAAGTAGAAGTATAGTACATGTAAACTAGGATTTCTACACATCTATATATCTGTGTATGGATGCTTGTACCTTTTTTTAGAGATATTCTTCAATCTTTGGCTTAATTTTGACACACCAAAAGAGAGAAAGTTTTGTGAGAGTTAGAATAGTGATTCTTGGTACTAGTACACTAAACCAATTCAACCAAACTCGTTTGTGTGGATATCATTGGTCACGTTCGCTCAAAGGCAACGTGGGAGAAAGAGTTTCGAGTTTCATACTAAAAGCTACACCAACACTCCATTCAGTCATACGCTCTAGCATCGGATTTTAAGGTAAAATTCGATAACCCTAATCGTGTATGATGATGTGCATGGATCATTGGTTGAATTATATGTTTAAATTTTTGTTATTTCCGCTGCCATGTATGCTTATGAATGTCATATATTAGCTATGAATTCCAACAGTGGTATCAAAGACGTTTGCACCATCAATACAGGCGATTCCTTTTATATGTGAACACAAACGATTCCTTTTATATGCGATATAATTATATTGTTTGTCGAATTCGGTCATGCTTTAGTTTTATGATATTGTTGCTGAATTAATGATATGATTTAGAATTTAATTTAGCAAGATAAAATTGGAATTTTATATGTGAAGGCCGAATATTATATGTATGATGAATTTACATAAGATGTTAAGATTCACTTAGAAAGACAATTAGATTTTGTACATGAAGTTTTTGTAATGGAATTACAAATGATGGGCTGAATTATAATTTGATTATAATATTCAGGTGTTAACGAGATTAATACAGATTGAGGTTTTAAAATTAGCAACTTGTTTCATGAGCAATGCGAATTACAAACCTCACCACTGTACACATCCACCATTTAATATGATTATGTGTTATTTGAATGATGATTCAATATGCATGGTGCATGACATGACTCAATTAACCCAATGTGATAGATTTATTATTGTTCATTGTAAGGGTATGACGTTTTGTGCCTATTTCAATTTTTTCGGTTTTGCCAAATGTGCCCATTTTAATTTTATTTTAGAATAGGTTAGTATGGATCTTATTTATATTTTGAATGAAAATAAAGATGGAGGTCGTTCATTGCAATGAAGAATAAAAACCACCCTAGATTGGCCCTTGATACGAACAGAAGAAAACAAACATTAATTAAAAAGTAACAATTTTGTTTAGGATGATTTTTTAGAGATCTGTATCATTTTAATTTGTTTTATATATCATAATACATAGATTTCATAACCTTATTTTTTTAGTTCTTCTCTTTTTAGTTCCTATTTTATATCCATAGATTATTTTTTTCAATTTAAGTTTTAGTATCATTTTTCTAATCTCATTTGACACAAATTCATAATAGCACTTTAAAATTTAAATTATATTCGAAATACTATATACTTAATCGAAAACTCAAAGAGTTACCTATGATACGACGATATGGACATGATAAATGATATATTATTTTTGGCCCCCTAACTTAAAGTTTCTGGTTTCGCCTCTGTCGTATGTCAAATATTATGAGAAACAACTATAAAAATTTAAAATAATGTGATTTTATTGGTGTATAATTTTTTTTTGAAGAGGTGTATAATTAAAACTTCTAGTAAAGAAATATAAACAGCATATGCCAATTCCCAACAATTAGTGATAATTATTTATGTAAAAAGAAAAACAATGGCAAAACCTTATTACGAAACGTGCAAAGCCATCTCATATATATGAATATAAGTTATTTAAGTATAGCTGAAAGATCTATTTTATCATCATCACAATGCGTACAAAACTACAACAAGAGCATGCACTTGAAGTTTTTCTTTATATATATATATATATATATTAAAATCGACATTGATGCGTCCAATTTACAAAATCTGCAAGATGGGATCGTATTTTGTTTGTGTTAGCCCCATTCTAATTTCTCTCAAGTAATAATTGTTTTAGAGCTGTTGTTGCCCCTTATTTGTCCCATCATTCATGCAAATAAATATCATAATCTAGTTCGTTGAGAACCACCCATCAGTCCAAAGATTATTATTATGATCATATTGTTATACCAATCACTACTCTGTTGAATTCTTATCAGAAGTGGGACATAAGTTTTTGTCTAATCAAAGATAGAATAGCTTTAGGAGTGGGGCAATGAACTTGCAATGTTATGGAATTTAAATACAGTTGGTTTAGTGGACCATTCTTAATTTATTTAAAGGTTGTAAATAGAGGTCAATAATCTTGTTCTTGTTCCTTACAGACAAAGGCACCCTTGTTGATTAATTATTTTATCCTTTTTAGTGCTACATAATTTATATTCTAAAGAAAAGTCATTTTGGAATTTATTAGACAGGTTTTACTCATAACTTATTTTTTGTCGTCAGTCAGCCGCAGAGTCAAGAGTTCTTTAAGAGTGCCAACTTTGAATTGATTTTTTTTCTCCACAAAGTAATATATGCTTTTTTAACTAAGTAATATATTCCTAGATTGAAATCTGCTTCGTCTTTTTTATGTCCAAAAAGTATATTTATATTGTAAGTAATATATTCCTATACTGAAATCTACTTCCTTTTTCTATTTTCAAAAAGTGCATCAAATACGTAATGCATCAATATTACAATATCCGACTGAGTTTTTTGGTCTCCTAATAACGAGTTTATGCATTATGTACATAAATCCACATAACACAATTGAAATTTTTTATCATTCCAATTCGCAAATAAAACTCCAAGTCCTCGACTATAACAATAAAATTAGGGGTAAATTTTTGGGTGATGTGCAAAATTAGGCAAGAAAACAAAAATTATTTAAAAAATACAACAACATTTGAAAAACATACAAAAAATAGAAAACGAAATAAATATTAAAAAAATACAACAGTTTGAGTTGACCGCGCTTTGACTAAACCATTTAAGCCAATGAGAAGGAGTACAACCCGAGTACAGAATACAACTTGAGTATATGTAGAGTACAAACAGGGTACATAGTAGTGTTATGAATGCTCTGTTGACCATCAAAGAACGAGTACATGTGGACTACAACCCGAGTACAGATAGTGTTAATGAAGACTCTTTTGACAAGTATAACCGAGTACATGTGGAAAACAATACGAGTACAATTAGTATAACAACAAAATTGAAATTCTTTTGACTAGTATAACCGAGTACATGTAGAGTACAACACGAGTACAAATAACAAAAAAAAGAACAAAAATACGTAACAAAACACCAACAAAATATAGTACAAAACCAAAACCTTTATGTTTTCTTTGTTATTAGAGTACAACACGAGTACATGTAGAGTACAAAATAAAAAAATGATAATAAATCATAAATATTAGGAACCATGAAGTTAGGCCTTCTTCGGTTCTTCTTCATAAGCATACGGTAAATCTACATAAGCATGTCAAAGCATTAAAAATATAGAAATTAGTTTTCTTATCGAAATAAGCAATAGAGGTAAACCAATTATAGTGACTAAACACCTTTTTTTACAAACTTTTGGGGGCTAAATAATAAAACAACAAAAGTTTCGTTCATTTTGGCTAGGGTTTCAACTAATCCTAGCCGCCACCACCACCTCTCATATACCTCAACCACGATCGTTGCTTCTCTAATGATACAACCGGCCTCAGAAAACAATGCCAATTGGCCTCGGGCGACGACGACTCCAAACGGCTAATGACGACAATACAAATCCTAGCCCCGCCCCTTCCCCTTTACCAGCAAATGTTCCAGCCACCAATAAACTATGAACCATCACTAACCCCTCAACATACTCCTTTGATGATCTTGATCAGATCTCTTGCACAAACGACGTCGCCAACTAGAGCAATAAAGGCGCAATGAAATAGACTTTGGCAAAGAAGTAGATTGGATGAGAGTGTGGAGGAGTCTTGGGCGTCGGGATTGTCGGTTAGGTAGAGGAGAGTGAGGTGGAGGGAAGAGGGTTGGAGGAGAGAGTAGAGGGAGGCGGAGACGAAGGAGAAAAAGAGACAAGAGAGAGAAAGAAAGTCCGGTTAGAAGATATTTGAGATTGTTGTATTTTTTATTTGATGAAGTAAATTGTTGTATTTGTGAAATATAAATCAAAATATTTTTTAACAGTATATATAATTCCTCTTTGTTATATATGTGAAATCAAAATGATAAAAAGGCATGGTTTGTAATTTCCTCCAAATTTTTGGGCTTCATTTAAAAATGTATATACTAAATTTACACTTAATAAACCCCTTTTAGAAAACTTCCCAATAGGCCCACTCTCTCTCTGCACTACATCCAATTGTCGCAAAGTGTGAAAAATGTATTTAGCATATTCGCATGATTTAATTATTTAATAATTAATACTATATTAGATAAGAAAATCTAAATCCATTAATAACAAATCATTCAACTTATTAATATTCTTTTTTTTTACTGTCAACTTATTAATATTCTAATTTATCATTACCAACCTGTTAAAATGTATTGAACCACATAAAAGACTACGACCACTTGCTTCTCTCAGCAGGCAATGTGTCATCGTACATCGAACTTTGCATTCATGTGAACTGAAGAAGATACTTCAATCACCTAGTTGCAACTTTATTTTACTTTTATACTTCCTTGCATGTATATGTAATCAATGTTTTAGTAGCATGTTGTTCATAATTTTAACTTTTATATTTCAATTGCTAACATGAACTTGTTCATTACATGAATGATAAGGACGATATGATAGCCCCTTTCAACCCAGTTTAATTGCCTTCCATTTTACTCTTCATAGCACATGCACTGCTAATTCCAATTCAAAAGTTCCAAACGAGAGTGACGCAACTCCATGAAAAAGGTGTGTTCCGGTCGTGTAGTCTTTGATAAAGAAAGGAGAGAGAACAGGTACGGGCAATAGTCTTTTGTATTAATGAGCTTCTTTACTTCACGCCTTTTTTTTCTTATGAAAAAGGAGCCCACTTGAGAAAAGGTGGAGGGTGTTCATCTTTTAACAATTTGTCAAATCTACCATGAAGAAAATCGTTACTAATATTCAAAGTGTTAGAAATAACGTGGTAGTCAAGTGGTTAAGGTGCCACTTGATTATTGTGGTAACTCAAATTCGAATTTGAGAGCAAGCATTTTCTAAAGGCATTTAAACCTCCTTTCAAGATTAGACATTCGTTTAGACCTTCCATTTTGCTTGGTCGAGTTTTCGCTAAATTTAATTATCACACTTTGAATATTTTGTAGGAGATGAAAGCTTTTATGATAACGGTCAATGAGGATAAACTACAAGTGATCATCATTCTCTCCCTTCTTTAAAAAAAAAGTGTTAAAACAACAATGTGAGAAGTCTAAATCTATAGGTTATAACGTCTGACAGTTTCATTACTTTTACTATAATATTAAAAGTAGATTTATAAATAAAAATAACCTTAATTTTAAATTTGTTATAAAAAATGTGTACATGTTTTAAAATTATTGTCGTGTATTATGGATTTTCAACTTGTTATAAAAAAATATCTAATCATTAACCAACCATTAGTGTTTTCATTGATCGATGACTGTTGAGCCACAAGTGTATGTTTATCCAAGTAGTAAAAATATCATTCCTACGAGGACTATAGATTTATCCACTAATCAATTTAGTTTGAATTTGTTTGAGAAAATAAAAGTTGAGTGATTAATAAGATGAATAAACAACAAACATAAACTGAAATTCAACTAATGCTTAGCAAACAATCAATATCACAAATATGAATTAACACTATCTACGTTCCTTCTTAGTCTTTTTAATAGGTCTAATGATGCTAAGGCTCTATATATCCAATAATTTTAGTTATCCTCTCTCAAACTATAATAACTATCAAATTAGATAACAATAGTGAAATTTTAATCTCTCAATTACCAATTTCAGCTCCAGTTATGTCAATTGACGCATTAAGCAATCCTTCAAGCACATAGATAATCCTCACGATCTCTCAATGATTTTTAACTAAACCGATGTTTATAGGTCTATTATGCGTCAACTTTCATTTCTCAAATAACACAAGTAATCTAATTCAATTTCTCAATCGTAATTAGAACAAATAATTCAATAAACATCGCAAAGCTTAATATTAAACCCAAAAGATTAATATAGAAGAAATGCTTCAAGAGTTAGTTCCTACAAAAGATTTAGTTATCCATAGAAATAAAAGAAAACAACATAACAACCATCATCAATTCCATCAAATAAAGTACAAGCTTGAAAGGAGAAAGAAGAACTCTATAGCTGCGCTTGAACTCTTCTTATTGCCTTCGTCTTCAAGACCTCCTTCTTCCTCTTCTTCCAAATGAGTGGAAATGAAATGGAGTTGTGTTGTGTAGGATGATGATGATGATGATCCTCTTCCAAAAGAGGGGTTTTTTATAGCATTCTTCTCATGTGTCCTCTTAAATTGCCCTATGAATGTGTTTCATCGCACCTTAGGTAAGTTACAATTGAATCCTTCTTCAGTTTCTCCAAGTGAAAATCGTCCTTTTAATTGCTACCCAGTTCCTCTGGGTTGAGACAAATGTCTCAGTCGAGACATTGCTTCAGGCTTCTTCTTCTCCTAGTTGAGACTTTTGTCTCAAGTGAGACAAAATTTGTGCACATCAATGCCCTCTTTAATTTGCCCCTTTAAGGTATGCCACCTACACCAAATTTCATTTAACACATAAGTAACCTTTGTTGGATCATGAGTGATCAACATTGAGTTCCTTTTGTGTTTTGATGATGTGCAAAATAGTTCACCTAAAGAGAAACAAGTTGGATAGCTCGGAATTGCAAATCAAGTCACTGTAAGTGCTTCACGTACGTCAGAAGTATGTCACGTACGTGAGATAGGGTATGAAGAAAAGCATAAGCTACTGGAACCCTTTGAAGCACGTTTCACGTACGTAAGGAAATGTTCACGTACGTTTGTTGTAATTGATGTACGTCAGATATATGTTAACGTATGCAAAGCTTGCTTAAGATGATCAATGTACGTGAGATTGAACAACAACGTACGTAAGCTGTAAAGATTCTCAGGTGACGTACGTGAGAAGGAAGTGACATACGTGAGAATGACACAAAAAGCTGTAACGGCTACAAACTGTCTCCAACGGCTAGTTTCTCAATCCTAACGGTCATATGGCTTAAAGAAGCTATAAATACATCAAGGAAGGGCAGAAAAACATGGATGATCATATGCTTTCAAGTCCAAAACGTTTTTATCATTCCATCACCCCCAAAAAACCAAATTCAAGATAGAGATCAAGATCAATAGCATTGTGCCAACACATGTACTCTAGCATAAAACTTCATTTCTTTGTAAATGTTTTGTAAAAACTCTTTGAGAGTGGGGAAGGTTGGTTATGAACCTATGGAAAACAACATTGTAATGGCCTTAGAGGTTTGAGCCGTAATCAACCTTGTTGACTTTGGCGGTATGAGTCGTAATCAACCTTGTTGGTATATCTTTCCATCACTTGATCGTTAGTCAATTATCCACCATAATGAGAGTGAAATCAAGTCACCAATCAAAAAGGACTTTAAGGGGCTTGTAATAGGCTTAACACAAAAGGTAATTAGTTGAGAGATATCAATGAAATGAGCTATACAATGCCAATTAAGCAAACACACACTGTTGAGCCAAATAATGAGAAATACATGTCTTTACTTCCTTTGAGACAAGGCTTCCCAAGAATGATTTATTCAATTCTTTTTTTTTTTCAACTTTCTTTTTTTAACTTGCTTTTCAAATCAACCATCGAATTGAGCAGCCAAGTTCTCTTACATTTCAGCACTAAATTGATATCAAAGACATGCCCCAAATTACATATCAAGCATATCATCAACAATTAAGAACAATATTAGCAATGTATAGCTAAAATATTCTCTCAACTAATGGTGCAAAGGATGAAGTTTTCAACAACAGAAATGGAAATGGTTTAATGGGTACAAAACAAAGAAAAGGCTAAAGGTTTAATGGGGGTATACAATGGATGAACATAAATGGGTAGATACTCAATGAAAAGGTTAAACAAAGGGTTAACAAACAATGCATTTTGTCCTCTTGGTGGCCCAATTTCTAAATGCGGTCTCAAAATGCACTTCCTAGCAAATTCTAGTAGTGTTATACCATAAGTAAATATCCACACAATTACAAAATTAAAAGCTCAAATCCTTACATAAGTTATTGTGTGAAATTCAAGCTCTTTCTTTGGTTCTAGTACCAAGGGCTGTTCACTTCTAAACTTGAGATACATAAATTCAAACATGTAGAGATGAGAATTCTAGGATAATAAACATAAGTCACAAGGTGTCATAAAAATTTTAGAAAATTCCTTTAAATGTGGGAAACCGACAAATGTGAAATAACAAAGCACCAAAACCAATACACACACAAACAAAGTCTATCTCCCCACACTTAAATTGTCACATTGTCCTCAATGTGACCTCAACACAAATAGAAAACAGTTTAAGTCAACACAACATAAACAAAGACAATATATGAAACATAAACACAAAAGAAACAAAATAAAGAAAAGGGTCAAGAAGCTTCTCTATTGTGGTGAATCTAGTGGCGATGGAGTTGGTGAAGGCACTTCAAATCATCGAATGGCAAAGAATTGGAACATCTCCTTTTATTGATATTGACAACTTTGATTCTTGGCATGCTAAAAAACTGTTGAAAAGTGACGGAGAGAAGATAAATAATAGTGAAGAAAATTGAAATCAAGAGAGAGATGTGTGTGTGGGCGGTGTCAAAGAAATAAAGGAAAAAATGAGAGGCTAAAACCCTAAAAAACCTAATAGAAATAAAACCATAAAAACCAAACCAGCTATG
>CAODLS010729195.1:0-27501 GCA_948243855.1 Flueggea neowawraea
ACAATAGATTTACAATAGATTTTATTGCCAAAAGTAGAATAAAATATATAAGAACAAAGTCCTTACTCACATATCATTCATTTAGTTAGAAGATACCAGTAACATTTGATCAAAAGATTAAATTGATTACAAGCCATAAAAGCAGAGCAAACTAAAGAACCAGAAACAAGATCAAATGACTATGCTGTAAAGTGGAAATACTCACAATAAATACAAATTAAACACAAACAAAAACAACCTAACTTAAATTCGGGCTATGAAAGAAAAGAAAACACAAACCTTACTTGCTGACAGTCGCAGGAGGTGCTGGCTGGCGGCGGCGACAGCGAGCGGTGCTAGGAGGTGGAGTGGAACGGCTGCTGTTGTGCCTCTGCTTCCCTTCTCTTCCCTCAAGACAGAACCCTAAAATGGGTCTGATCTATCTTTATTTTTTTTAAATGGCTGGGACCAAAACAACGTCGTTTTGGTCCCAGCCAATTAAAAAAAATTGAGGGGCCCTCAAAATAAAAAAAAATAAACAGTCAGGAAGACCCCTCCTCCGACTCCATTGGTGCCCCCCTCTTACCTGTAAGTGAGAGGGGGGCACCCCTACACACAGGGACGGAGGAACCCCTTAATAAGGGGATTCCGGCCGCCGACTGGTGGGGGCCTAGTCTCCCTCCGTCCCTGGAGAGGACTATCGGTGAGAGGAGAGGCAATGGAGGAAGAAGGAAGAGAGGATAGGAAGGAGGAGCGGCTGCGGCGGAGAGCGAGAGGACGACGGATGGAGGGGCACAAGGAAGAGAAAGAGACAGAAGACGGATGACGATAAATTGAGGTGGAGGGATGAGAAATATCTAGGAATAGGGTTGTTAATTTTACAAATGTTTTCAACCATTTTACATTATTAATTTATTAGAAATAGTTTGGGTGATATGTCATAATTGCAAATTTAAGGTTTTAAAAATGGCAGATTGTGCAATTTTCCCATTCTATTATGGCTTAAATGACTTTGACTTGGCATGTTAATTTTCAGAGGGCCCCATTCGTATTTATTGTGAGGGCACAAGGGCCATACTTCATTGTCAAATTATTAGAATTGTTTGTTTGCTTATTTCTTATTTTAAATATGTGGTATGATATGCATAAAAATGTGGTGCAGATTTTTTTTAATATAACATAAAATGTTGTAATTTTTTGATGTGATATAGATCTAAAATCTCACTAAACTATCAAAATCCAACACCCACAAGACCCAAAAAAAAAAAGTCACATTTTAGAAGATTTTTCCATGTCGGTAACAAGATTGAGATCAAACAACATATAACCAGTGCACAAATATTTGTTAATTTAATATTTCAGAGGAATTGGATTTGGGTTTGTAGATACAAGAGGTTTTTGTGAGATTGGATATTTGGACTTTAACTACAAATGTGCTCTGCTTGCCTATTATTTGTAGTTGTTTGGAATTTTAGATTATGTGCTCTAAATTCTTTGTAGAAAATAAATTTAATATGTATACATATTTATTAATTATTTTTTGATAGGTTATAGCCTAGTTCGGAGATTTTGAGGAAGCGGGCTATTAAGTGGTATAACAACATCCCTCATTTCATTCGAAATCATGGCACAAAAGCGCTAAAAGACGATCCATGCTTCGGGTCACCACTATCTCCCCTATCGAAATTCGACGAGAAGACTAATTAAATAGGTTTATGTAGTTATAGACTAATTAGATAGGTTTATGAAGTTATTGTATTTTAGAGTTCAAAAATATTAAATAGTTTTAATGTATTTTAATATTTCAATATTAAATATATTTTTGAATTAATTCGGATGTTAAATATTTTCATTTAGTTTTTTTTCATTTTTATTACATAATTTAATAATGTTAATTAACAACAAATACAAAAAAATTATAAAATCAACAAACAAAAAAATTCTTATTGCGACGAATTCGTCGGAAAACAGTGCCCAGAAATTGTGACGGATTCCATGCAAATATTTGCGGCGAATTCGTCGCAAATTTTTCCCAAGCATTACGGCAACTTGATCGTAGAGTTGCGAGAAATTCGTGACAACATGGTTTGTTGACTTGTCCCGAAGTTTGGACAAATTCATCGCAATAATGCTCTTGCGACGAGATTTTTTGCGACGAATATTTGCGACAGAAAGTGGGTCTCAAAAACAATTTGCGACGAATATTTCCGTCGTAAAAGCGCTCTTTCTTGTAGTGTATGATTTGCAAATTAAATTTAAATTGATTCATTTAATTGATTTGCTTCAAATTTAATATTATTTTAAATCAAATTAGCTTAGATTCATTGTGCAAACAATGTACAGATGATGTACGAATCATTTATAAATTAAATTTTAAACTGAATTAGTCATTTGTTCAAACAATTTTCAAGGTGCATAAATCGTAAAAACATGTGTTGTTTCTAATATGAAATCACTTATGCGCAATTTCCTCAAAAGAAAAGCTTGATTTATTGTTTTTTTAAATGAATAAATTGTTGAGGAAATTACACCAAGTATCATTTTTTTCTTTTCCGCATTTCACATTTACGGCTCATGAGTCATTCTTCACTATTTTAAAACAATTACATTTTTTAATTTCTATAATACAATAATATATATTCCTTTCTTTAATTTCTCTCTCCTTATTCACTCTCTCTTTCTTTCCCGACTTATCAACTCTCCTCCCACCTCCCTCTCTCTCTCTCTCTCTCTCTCCTCTCTCTCCCCATCTCCATCGTTATGCCTCCCCCATCTCTCTCTCTCTCCTCCTCTGCATCTTTCTCCTTCTTCGCTCTATGATTTTCTTTATCTCTCCTTTCTTCCGCTTCTCGAATGCGATTCCTCCTCCCTCTCTCATTTCCTATTTCCTTCTACACCTCACTAGTCACTCCTCTCTAACTCCTCCTCCTTTTTCTGAAACAGGCGACGACGACACTAATCGAGACAGTGGCCAAGGCGACAAAGGCACGTTGGCGCCAACGACGCAAACAACACCAACGCCTCACTCATTCTCTCATCTTTAACTCCTCTTCCTCTTTTTGAAACAGGCAGCGACGAATCGAGACAGCAAAGTGAAGAAGACACGTCGACGATGACGCGACATAAGCAATTCCTCACTTCCTCTCTCCTCTCTAACTCCTCTTCCTTTTTCTAAAACAGGCGGCGATGACAACGCGAACTGCAGCAACACCTCACTCCAGCAACACCTCACTCCCTCTCTCCTTTTTAACTTCTCTGTCTCGTTATGAAACAAGCAGCGATAGCACTAATAGAGACAGTGGCCAAGGCAACAAAGACACGTCAGCGACGACGACGCGAACGGTAGCAAAGAACGGTGATAGCGAGACCTTTCGTAGAGTCCATTTGGAAGAAATCCAGAACCTGCATCGAACAAACGAACGCACTTTTGGTATCAAATCAAAGTCATCAACTCATATTAGGCAGATATACATTTGATTCAAAAAGTAGTGAGTGAAAGCATTAGGAAGAAATTTTGTTTTGTACTCGTCTTTTACTCGCTTTGTTCTCTTTTCGTACTCATAATTTTATCAAGTAACAAATAAAAATATTTGTACTTTTCTTGTACTCGCTTTTGTTCTCTTTTTGTACTCATAATATTATTTTTGACTTGTACTCATTTTTTGTTGGTGTTTGTTCTCATTTTTGTTGTTGTACTCGACTTGTACTCATGTTTGTAGACATTTGTTGGTGTAATTAATAAGTCCTAAATAAGTTGTACTCTCATGGTACTCGGTCTATACTCGGGGTTGTACTCTACATGTACTCGGTCTTTGCTGGTCAACATAGTCTTCATAACACTACTCTGTAATCGGGTTGTACTCCACATGTACTCAGTCTTTGATGGTCAAACAGAGCATTCATAACACTACTATGTACTCTGGCTGTACTGCAGATGTACTCCAGTTTTACTTTATACTCGGGTTGTATTTTTTCTCATTAGCTTAAATAATTTAGTCAAAATGAGGTCAACAGTTTGACCGCGTGGTCAATGCACGGTTAAACTGTTGAATTTCTGAATATTTTATTCTGTGTTTCTATTTTTGGCAAATTTTTCAAATTGTAATGTACTATAGAAACTATTTTTGTTTTACTGCCTATTTTTGCACATCACCCTAAATTGTTCTGGTTTTGCTAACTTGGTAATTAAAATTTAGTTTGTCAAAAAATTTATTTATCTGAAGATATTGTTGAAACTTCATCAATCAATTCCTTATAACTATGCAAATTTAAGGGACTAAAAGAAAATTTAAGAACAAAGTTGTAATTTACCAAAATTGAAGAGATAGAATGGTATTTTACATAGTCGCAACAGTTAGGGTTGTGAAACGCTAGTCGCTGTTGCACCAAAAAATCATTGTTGTTGTATTAGTGAATGTGATACAGAGAGAGAGAGGACATGTCGATGACATGATCTCTCTAGTCTCGCATCTCTCCATCCTTGTCTCTAGCGTCGTCGGATGTGCCAGTCTCAGCGGCTCAATGAAGTTGCTGGAGAAGAAGACAAACACGACGAAGAGAGGAGATAGTGACGAGGTTGGCAGATTTGGAATTGAAGCACAAAGAGGCCGACAGATTTATAATTGAATCGCGTTAGATAAAGGAGAGGACTGTTGTTGAGAGGAGAGGCAATGGAGAAAGAAGGAAGAGAGAAGAGAAAAAGGAGGAGCAGCCACGACGAAGAGCGAGATGACAGTGGAGGGACAAGCAAGTAAAAGAGAAAGAGACAAGAGATGAAGGACGATAAATTAAGGTGGGAAGATGAAAAATATCTAGAAATAGGGGTGTTAATTTTACAAAAAGTTTCAACCATTTTATATTGTTAGAAATAGTTTGGTGATCTATCATAAGTGCAAATTTAAGGTGTTACTATAATAAGGACTCTTAAAAAGAGTCATTAATGAGGACTCATTTAGTAAATTAAGTAACTGAGACTTAAATTAAGTAATTTCAGTAACAATTAAGTAACAATCATAGTTATTTAATTTATCACAAAATTAAGTAATTTCAGTAACAATTAAGTAACAATCATAGTTATTTAATTTATCACAAAATTAAGTAACTGATGGTTAAATTAAGTAATATCATCCAAAATTAAGTAACTTTTAGATGTACAATTAAGTAATCAACTCCTTAAATTAAGTAACTGAGGTTGAAATTACGTAACTCGAGTCCTCAATGAAGAATTTTTTTAAGAGTCCCTGCAAATTTAAGGTTATAAAAATGGCAGATTGTGCAATTTTCTCATTTTATTATGGATTGAATGACTTGATTCTGCCGTGTTAATTTTCAGAGGGCCCCATTCGTATTTATTGTGAGGGCACAAGGGCCATTCATACTTCATTGTCAAGTTATTAGAAAAAATCAAATGAGTTTAGCAATTCGGAAATATAGACAATATTGTTTAAAGTTCTATATAACGTGTAACAACACAGCCAAACAGCATCCATGTTATTAGGCAGAAATCAAACCCCAAAACAGTAAAACCCTTCCCATTATCAGTTTATTTTGATCTTAATGGAATCAGTCTCTCCATCAAAGAAAAAAGAACCAGTGGCAGACACAAAAATTGCCGATGGTTCTGCAAGCCTCACCTCCAACAAATACAAGGACACAATCTCAAAACTTCCTCGAATTGATGGATACAGTGATGGCGAGCAACTATACAATTTCCAAGGCTTTTGGAACACCTCAGCTTACTTGGAAGGAATCTTGCAAGCGCAAGATCACTTCACAACACAACTCACCGATATCTTTCTTTGTACCCTTCCAAAAAGCGGAACCACGTGGCTTAAGGCCTTATGCACAGCCATTTTCACACGAAAACATTTGGAAGATCCTTCCCATCCTTTACTGAAAAAATTGCCACATGAAATTGTACCCATGTTGGAGGCTGAGCTTTACCCTTTGCCGTCAAGTTTTGTTAGATACCCCGAAATTCCACTCATTTCCACACATATTTCGTATAGTAGCTTACCGAAATCGATCGTAAACTCGGACTGTAAAATTATCTATGTGTGCAGGGATCAAAGGATGTGTTTGTTTCTTTCTTGCATTTTTACGTCAAGTTGCGGAGATTGAGCTTGGATGATTTTCCTTTGGAGAAGGCATTTGAATTTTATTGTGAAGGGTTTAGTCATTGCGGACCCTTTTGGGACCATATTTTGGAATACTGGAAAGCAAGTTTGGAATTGCCTGAGAAGTTATTGTTTCTAAGGTACGAGAATTTGAAGGATGATACATTAAGTCATGTTAAAAAATTAGCCAAATTTATGGGTTGTGGTTTTTCGTTGGAGGAAGAGGAACAAGGGGTTGTCAAAAAAATTGTGGAGCTGTGTAGTTTTGATAATTTGAGTAATTTACGGATCAATAGAATCGGACAGTATCATATGCCACGCCATGGGACTTTGGAGAACAGCTCGTTCTTTAGGAAAGGAAAGAAGGGAGATTGGAAAAATCTTTTGACGGCTGAGATGGCAGAAAAATTGGACAAACTTACTGAAGAAAAATTGGGTGGTTCTGGCTTGACTTTTAATTCTTATTCTTAATATAATAAAAAAATAGTTATTAATAATATTTTCTTTATATTCTCTTTTTTTTTTTGCAAGTTCAGAATATAATTGGATGTGGGTTGTTTTGTCATCAAGAGTTGTTGATTGTACCAGAAATTCATATAATTCGTTATTGCCTGTTTTAAACAAGTATTTGCTAAGGGATCAAAAAGGGGTGTAACTTGATATCATATAGGCCATAGGGTGTTGGGTCGCTCTTTTTTTGTGCGAAAACAGAGGAAAGAGAACGGCCAGCGATGCAGCAAAGAAATTATATCGTTTTAGGATGCAACTTAGAGTATATAGTCTAGTAGTATTACAATCATTTTCAATATTAATATTGTTTATCAATACCGAAGTTTCTTTAGTGTTAAAAAAACATGAGTTAATCAATGGGAGCAAAAACCTACATCAAATAGACTCAGATTCAGCTCTAACATTAAGATGTTGCAGGTTAACTATCTTTAGTAGGAGCCAATATAAAAGTATGCGCCGCCCAAAACCAAAGCATACGTACAACAAATAATGACATCAATTTATTCTCGACACTCAAACTTGACAAAATACTTGCAATAAGACCTTCCTAACACTTAAAATGTCAAGCCGGTGTCAGCAAATTTTTGCTCTGTAATTCTATCAAGACACTCGATCATGTCAGAACTCAAATGATTTTTCCAGTCCCCAACTTTCCCTTCACGAAAAAACGAATCGTTTCTTATATTTCGGACCGAAATCCCCGTCTTGTTCACGTCCAATTTTCGCATGTTGTCAAAACTACATAGTTCACGAATTTCGTCCACCACACCACCCTCTTCTTCCTCCAAAGAGAAAGGGCAGCCCAAAAAGTTTGCCAATTTCTTAACACCTTCCAATGGATTCTCGTGCATTTCCTCGTATTTTACAAACGATATCTTGTTTGGTGATGCCAAGCTTTTCTCCTCCCAATAAATCAACACATGCTCCCAATAGGGTCCAGCAGGATAAACTCCATTACAGAACAAATCAAATGCTTCTTCCATGGTAAAACCACCTTCCGCCTCATTTTCTCTAATCTTAAGCACAAAATGCCACAAAGAAACAAACACGTCTTTCGGGTTCCGACAGACATACACAATTTTGCAGCCAGAGTTTACAATAGATTTTGGCAACGAAGTTTATGGCATGTGAGTACCGATTACTCGAGGTGGGGGAAGGAATTCAGGATCTTGAATACATTGATTGTGGAGAGTTTTTAGCTCCAGAAAAGGAACACATTCATGAGGGTCATTTTTAAGTAAAGGGTGATTACAGTGGCTATACTTGGTTCGGTGCACAATGGAGAAAACAAGAGCCTTGAACCATGTTGTGCCACATTTTGGAGATGTCACCAAGAAAATATCGGTAGGTCGAGCCCTAAAGTGTTGTTGAGCCCACAACACTCCTGGAATCGTGATCGTGGTGGTGTACCAAAAGCCTTGGTACTGGCACATGTAATCAGCTGAACTTAACCAAATCCTCCCTTTGGGAACTGCTGATGTTATCTCTCCATAGCTTGCTAGAATTCTCTCCATAACTTCTTCTTTTTCTTCATTGACATGGGAAGGTTCCATTTGTGAAAGAACACACAGAATAGTAACAAAATCTTCTCGCCTCTTCAGAAAATTGCTATGCGTTTGTATAGACTTGCAATTTAGTTTAGAGCAATATAATGATATGATTTGAAACGAAATATAATGCCTTGCATGCTCAAGAATTGCACTTGGCTACCATATTATTGATATACTAATTAGTCGGTTTGGAAGGGTACGATTCACAAACTTCTTACACCAATTGTCATTGTGGGTGTTACTCTAATAAAAACTCCTAAAAAGAGTTTTCAATGATTACTCATTTAGTAAATTAAGCAACTGAGGCTTAAATTGTAATTTAAGCAACAATTAAGTAACAATCATAGTTACTTAATTTATCACAAAAGTAAGTAACCGATCAAAATTAAGTAACTGGTGGCTAAATTAAATAACGACATCCAAAATTAAGTAACTTTTAGAGCTATAATTAAGTAATTACCCCCTCAAATTAAGTAACCCGAGTCATCATTGAAGACTCTTTTTAAGAGTTTTTATTGTAGTACCACCCTGTCATTGTCATGATGGTGCCATGACTTTGCTAGGTGTCAAATAACCCTAGATTTTAAAACAACAAGAAGGATTTTGACTAGCCGTGTCCTATCACAATTGTATACATTTGACAAGAAGTCATAGCACTTCCTTGACGCTATCTATTTTTTGTTGTTGAGTGTATGTTTGGATTACAGAATTAGAATTGAAATTAAAACAGAATTATAATTAAAATTGAATTAAAATTTTAAAATTTTGATAACATACAAAAATAAAATTGAATTAGAATTAGAATATGATAAAATTTGATTATTTAAATAATTATTTAATATAGATTAAATATTTAATATAAATTTAATATTAAATAATTAAATATTTTTTTATAGTGAGGGGGAGAGAGAGAGAGAGAGAGAGAATTGGGAATTGGAGCATGCCTAATTATAATTCTTAGGAATTGGACATTAAATTGGAATCGCAAATTTTATTAGTTAGCCAAATAATATAATTGGAATTAGTTGTGTCTAATTCCTCAATTTTTTTTTAATTTTAGGCCTAATTCGTGAGTTGTCAAAGAGTAATTGGAGGGCAAAGATGGACAAATGATATTATTTGAGAGTCAAGAACTATACTATATTTTTTTTACGAACTATACTATTATTTTTTGAACCATATTTCTTAGTTATATAGGGGTGAACTATGCATTAACTTTTTTTTTTTGTAAATTGTAATATTTTGATATTATTCATTTAGGTGACTTTGCTATGCGACATAAGATTGACTTATTTTAAACAGTTGTGCATATTTACTCCACGTTTAGTTGTCAATAAGTATGCTGTAAAAGTATAAGTTTTAAAGAAGTAATGAAATTAGATATATTTGGTTGAAAGGAATTTAAAGTCAAAAGAATTTATACTTTCATCAGTTTTTCAGTTTTTGAGGGTGTTGAGTGAACTGTTTTTTGAATGGTTTAAATTCCCTGGAAAGTGATTCTTCTACTCATGAAATCGGACCAGATGCAACATAATTCATGCGACTTGGTTGGAAAATATTCTGAAATTGCAAGTCGTGCAAAGTTGGTCATGTCTTGGTCAATAAAATGGACAAAAGTGATGTTTGGCATTAATCTTACTCACCATATTAGTATGTGTCTGTGCATTATAAAACTAAGCCGCAAAAATACGACAAACGTGTAAATTGGCTTAGTTTTGGGTTTGGGTTTAACCTAGTTTGAGTGGGAATCATTGTACATATATATAAGGGGTTGGGAAAACTCATTGTAGACTTTTGGGTCGCCTTTTCTTTCAGAATAAAGAATATAACCCTATCTGTAGATGTAGGTTACACCGATAAAGCCATATAAATTATTACGTTGTGCTATTGATCTCTTTAAATTTTTTCGCTTATTCTGTTCGCATGACCCATTAACAGAGGGACTT
Source organism: Flueggea neowawraea (assembly GCA_948243855.1). Lineage (NCBI taxonomy): Eukaryota > Viridiplantae > Streptophyta > Magnoliopsida > Malpighiales > Phyllanthaceae > Flueggea > Flueggea neowawraea. Next base: position 10,102 of record CAODLS010729195.1, read on the forward strand.
ACATACTGAGGGATGACTATGTTGTACTTTCTGAGTAAAAAAAAAAACGAAATACCCTCATATCTCATAAAAAGAAAAACACTATATTTTCTGAAATTGTTGTCATTTAACACACACATCTTGATGCTTTCGCCCAAGATTTTCTTTTTTATTAATGAATATATGAGAGTTATTTTATTGTTCAACATGTGTTATTTTTTTATTGAATTGATTAGTGTTAGAGTTGGTCGTGTTTTATTAATTCTTAATTTGACTCCAACATATTTGACCACGTCGGCATCTCTGAAGGAGGTCTCCCTTAGGGGTGCGAGGGATGGCCAACCTGCTAGGCCGTCTGATATACCGGATCTGCCTGTTGTGCCTATCTCAGAGTCTCCGATGGTGGATCCCAGTAGAAAATGGAGTGAGTTATTCACTGGTAATTGGGAGCGCCACTCTGAGGGTTCCCTCAGGTATGTCCCTCCCTTGCTCAAAGACAGTGTGTGTGTGGCTACTTTTACTCATGCTGATGTCGCTTTTGAATGCCTTAAGTGGAAACATGCTATAGTGGGAAGTGTGTATGGAATTATCCCTCGATTTACAACAATTCAGAGCTTTGCTTTAGCGAGGTGGAAATCGCTAGGTTTGGTCTCTGTTCATCAAATTGCGTCAAATGTTTTCTTATTCAACTTTCAAGATGTGGAGGCTCAGGCTAAGGTTCTTCACAGTGGCCCTTATACTTTTAACTATCGACCTTTAATGCTTCAAGCCTAGAGACCTATGATGAATTTTGACCTTTGTCAGGTTCAAAAGGTTCCAGTGTGGGTGAAATTTCTTGGTCTACCTCTTGAATTTTGGTCATTGGAGATTTTAAGTTGCATGGGTAGTCTGCTTGGTACACCACTTTTTGTTGATCATTGTACCATAAATAGATACCGCCTTAGTTTTGCTCGTATTCTTGTTGAAATGGGTGTGCAAGGGAATTATCCTGATATGGTTACACTTGAGGGGGAGGGTGGAATTCAATTCAATCAAATTGTGGAGTATGAATGAAGACCTATCTACTGCTCGTTTTGCAAAGGTGATGGTCACACTCCCAATAATTGCCCAATAATCTTGGCAAAACTAAGAAGGTTTGAAGGGTTAAACAATCTGGTGCTTCTGATGCTTTATAACAGTCGGATCATTGGATGGATATGACGAAGAGCCAGATGGTTAGTACGGAGTTGAATCCTGAGTTTGTGCCAGATAGTTCCCCTGCAACTGGTATTGCTTTAGAGGTTCTTCCTTGCCTTATGCCTCGAAGTTCTCCTAAGGGACTAGGTACCTCCCCTTCTAGGGTGCCTTTTCATACTGATAGTCGAACAGAACCTAATCCTATACATTTCACTTTGGATATTCCTTATGGCTCGGTGGTAGAGGGTGGTGTTCTTGGCAAAAGAGTGGGGCGGCCTCCTGGGAGGTTTAAATGCTAGCCTCTTAGAATGTTAGGGGTCTTAATGACCCTTCTAAGCAAACAGCTGTGAGGAAACTGGTTGCTGAGCAGAGGCTGTGGGTTATTGGTTTGATTGAAACTCGAGTTAGAATTAAGAATGTTGATAAAGTGTGGAATGGTTTAAAGGTTAGAAACTGACATCTTATCTCTAATCAGGACTATACTCCTTTAGGCCAAATTTGGCTCCTTTATAATCCTTCTCTGATTTCCATTACTCTGATTAGTTGTGCAACTCAATTTCTTCATTGCTTTGTCACATGGCACAATTTTCAATTCTTTTGGACTATTGTTTATGGTGTTAACTGTTGTGATGAGAGAAGGGAACTCTGGTCTTCTTTGCAAGGATTGAGGCTTTCTATCTCAGTTCTTTGGCTTATTCAAGGTGATTCTAATGCTATTCTTAGTAATAATGAATGATTGAGGGCGCTCCTATTGATAGTCATAGTAGTGAGGCTTTTCAAGATTGTTTGATCTCCTATGATTTGTAGGAGCTTAAGAAAACCGGTTGCTTCTTCACTTGGACTAACAACCAGTTTGGTGAGGACAGAATCTGGAGAAAACTGGACAGATGTTTAGTCAATAGCTACTAGTTGGATACCTTCGGGAACTCTGACTATGTTGCTTTGGCAGCGGGTATATCAGATCATTCTCCTCTCCTAGTCAATCTTCATGTTACTTCTACTGCTAATCTGAAACCTTTTCGCTATTTTGACATGTGGGTTAACCACATCAATTTTGGTTTGATTGTCCAATTTGTTTGGAATAGGCAGGTTTCAGGCTGTAAGATGGGGTGCCGAATCATTAAGGTCGATTTTCATCCTTGCTCGACGGGTGGGTCTTGCAGTCAAACTCCATTTTGCCTTTGCACTCGAGGGCCAATCTCTGTCCAGCCCGAGGAAACCTTTGCGTGCCTCCGTTACCTTTTGGGAGGCCTACGCCCCATAGAAACCGTCTACCTAAGACTGTCCCTTATCCGTAGGTCCTGACACAAGGTTGATACATATAAACTGTACATCATTTTTTTACCGATAGACGAACAGGTTCGATAATCAATATTCCCCTTTTCATTAATTCTTTAAGAGTGAAACCCTTTTGAATCATTAGAATATCCAAACTCATTTCACCCTTTTGAATAGAAGATATAATAATTTCTCATGAATTCCTTTATCATTTCGTCCAAAAAGAAGAGTTCCTCTAATTCTATGAATTTTTCTAGATTACTCTTTTCTTGAATATCATTTAAAAAAGTTTCGGATTTACTAGTATTCCACCAATTAATAACTAAAGATTCCAAACTTTTTTTAAATGAAAAAAGAGATCCATCAGGGCAAAAAGACTATAGTTGTAAGATTCTGTTTGGAGACGGCTAATGATGCTCAAATGTGAACTGAAGCAACTCAATCGTGATCACTTCTCTGATATTTCTCAAAGAGTTACTACTTGTAAGTCTCTTCTCGACTAGTCTCAGTGTGCTTTGTAGCTCTCACCCCTGGACCACATTCTGATTGATAAGGAGAGGGTTATATATAGGGAGTATAAAATATTGTTAGCTGGTGAGGAAAAATTCTATAAACAGAAAGCCAAAGAGAAGTGGGTGAAGCTGGATGATTCCAACACTAAGTATTTTCATAACTTGGTTAAGTCAAGAAGGGCTCACAACAAAATTCCATGCCTTACACTTGATAATGGGGCACAAATCACTGAGCAATCTGACATCGCCAAAGTTATGATTGATTACTATAAGCAGCTACTTGGAACTACTGAGGCCATTCGCACTCATGCTGATCCAACCATTCTTCAATCTAGGGCCTTAATAACCAATGACGAGGCAAGTTTTTTGTGCTCTAAGGTTTCCTTTGCTGAAATCAAGTCTGCCTTATTGAGTATTGATCCCAAGAAAGTTTCGGGTATTGATGGGTATACCAGTGCTTTCTTTAAAGCTTGTTTGCCTATCATTGGCACATATGTCTCTCTTGCTATTCAGGAATTTCCATACCGGCAAACTCCTCAAACATGTGATCTCTACTACTCTTACAGTCATTCCTAAGATTGATAATCCTACTTCTCTTAATGACTTTAGAACTATTTCGTATTGCAGTGTTCTCTACAAGATCATTACTAAAATTCTATCATCTCGCCTGTGCTCTGTGCTACCTAGACTTATCCATATTAATCAGTCAGCCTTTATGGCAAGAAGGAGTATTGTAGATAATGTCTTAGTTGCACATGAATTGTTTCAAAATTATCACCGTAATGCCAAGCATGCCAATTGTGCTCTTAAAATTGATATTAGGAAAGCTTATGACTCTATTCATTGGGATTTCTTGGAAGAAACCCTGATTGGTTTTGGCTTTCCTGCTCTGTTCATTTCTTGGATCATGGTGTGCCTAAGGACTGACTCCTTTTCTCTCTTAATCAATGGCAGTATCGAGGGGTACTTCCAAGGAAAAAAGGGCCTGAGGCAGGGTGATCCTATGTCTCTCCTCTTTGTTGTTATCTATATGGAATACTTATCAAGGGCTTTTGATCTAAATATGCCTCCCACTTTTAAGTTTCATACTAGTTTCCAACAGCTTAAGCTTGTGCACCTTTCTTTTGCTGATGATTTGTTGATTTTTAGTGGTTATCATCTGGAATCTATTGAAGCCATTTCTAATATTCTCACTCATTTCTCTGATGTTTTTGGAATGAAAATTAACGAGGGGACGAGATCTTATTTTTTCTCAAGAACTTGTGATGAAATGAAGCAAAATTTGCTTTCTCTTCTGAGGTTTAGAAAGGGGTTATTGTCGGTTAAGTGCCTAGGCATACCTCTCATTTCTACACGTATGAAAAAAGAGCATTGCACCCCTATGATTGATAGACTCTGTGCTCGCATTAACTTTTAGGCTGCCAGACACTTATCATATGCAGGCAGAATCCAACTGGTCAATTCAGTCTTGACGAGTCTGAGGGTTTATTGGTGCTCGATTTTTAAATTGCCCAAGTATGTGATCCATCTTATTGATCAAGAATGACGAGCTTTTTTATGGCAAGGAAAGGATCACGGTTCAAAAAACCTTGTGTCTTGGAGCCTAGTGTGTTCCCCTAAATAGGAGGGTGACCTTGGGATTAAATATTTAATCTCCTGGAATAAGGCTGCCATTGGGGGGAAAATCTGGGATTTTTTGACTGCCAAACATTCCCTGTGGGCTACATGGATTATTTAATAGAAACTAAGGAAACTCAATTTTGGGGGATAACTAAATCAATGAACTGTAGCTGGGCTTGGGGAAGTCTTCTGCAACTTCGACAGGAGATCAAACATTGTTTTGATTACCAGTTGGGTGATGGCAAAGGTTTGATCCATGGTTTCAGGGACAGTCTTTAGTAGAGGCTTTTCCTACTCTGAGCATTACATATGCGAATGTCCCTAAAGATGCTAAAGTGGTTGATATGTGGAGACACAATGTCTGGAATCTCTCAGACCCTCTGAATGATGAGACTGAGCGTGCTTGGTAAGAGATATCTCGAATATCTCTTACTGCACTCACGCCTGACAATATTAAATGGAAATTGAATGCTAATGGACAATATTCTATGAAGAGTGCTTGGAATGAGCTTTGTCCCAAGTACCAAAAATTTTCCTGGTTTTATCTACTGTGGGGATCCGATTCTTTGGCCCGTTATAGCTTTATTGTGTGGCTTGCCTTGCAAAATAGATTAGCCATTAAAACCCGCCTGTTTCAGTGGGGTTTGGTTGATGATGAGACTTGTTGTTTCTGTCATTCTTGCCCTGAAACCTTAGATCATTTATATTTTCAATGCTTTTTTACTGCTGACCTTTGGAATCAGTTGCTAAAGTGTTGCAGAATTTATCGTGGCATTTTGCCTTAGAGAAGGGAAGTCAATTGGTTTTCTAAAAGAGCTAAAGGCAAGTCAGATAATGCTAGAGTTTGAAGGCTCCTTTTCACTACTTCGGTTTACTGGATTTGGTGGTTCCAAAATGATGTTATCTTCAATCAAAATCAGGTAGCAAAGCCTCAGATTGTTAGGCGTGTGTTGTATAGTATTTTAGTTAAGATTGATGGTTGTTCAGACCTAATAAATCGTCTGTCTACTTGATTGTTGTTACTTGCTAGGTTGCATTGCTTTTTTTTTAGCTTTTGATAAGGCTTGATTTAGCTTGTTTGGTGTTTTTGTCTTGGTTGTCCTATCTCTCTTTTCAGATGCGAGTCATAGCTCGGTAGGATAATCGAGGTTGGAATACTAAACAATGCTATTATACATACTGTAAAATTTTTGTGCAATATAATTATGTTCTTACCAACAAAAAATTTGACTCCAACATAATTATTTCAATCAATGAGAAATTATACTTATATTACTAGTAATAAATTATTTTTATTTTTTTGTGTATTCATCAATGGCTTAATGCGAGGGTATTATTGTACTTTTAAAACTAGTTCTCGAGAAATAAGCATTTTAACCAAATAATAAGTTATAATAGTTTCCTAGAATTAATAGATGAACTAAACATGCAAAAAATATAACTATCTTAGTAAGAAACTTCCTTACTAATATAAATTCTTTGTAATCTACTTCGATGTAACTCAGGAAATTAAACTAAACAAGGGCTTAATTTTTGTGGGCACACTGGCAATACTTCGCTTTTGTTGAAACCAGATGAGATTTTCTATTTAGTTTAGTTACAGCCTCAAAACTTGGTTAGGATTATTTTAACTTTTGTATGCAACTTGCAGAAATTTGCAACAAGTTGCATTTCCAACTTTCAGCAACAACTTGCATTTTTTGAATTTGCAAATGCAAGTGGCAGCTGACTTTTGTCATTTCAATTTAATTAGTGTAGACAAAGTATGGTACAACTTGATGTCTATATATATATATATTAATCAAATCAGTTTCCCTCATGTTGAAGAAAGAGGGTTTCCTAAATTTCCTCTGTTTTTATTGTTCTTCCTTATGTTCATGTTTATTTGAGCTGAGTTTCTGATTTTACCATTGTATCAAAGCTCTTAATCTTAAGGGTTGTGGGAGTTCATAAAATTGTGTATTGAGATTTTAAACACTTGTGAGTTGAGAGATTAAACACCTATGGGTTGAGAGTTTAAACACAAGAAATTGTGAGAGTTTTTCAACATGTCTTCATCAAGTTTTTCCTCCATTGCTGCTCTAGTTTTATCTGGAGAAAATTATCAAGTTTGGGCCATTAAAATGAAAGCTTACTTAAGCAATGTCTCTATGGGATGTTGTGGAAAACAAAGCTGATCTACCTGCACTTAGACAAAATCCAACAATTACTCAGTTGAAGAAACATGGGGAAGAGCTAACTAAGAAACCAAAAAACTTGACCTGCATACATTTAACTGTATCAGAAGCTATTTTTGCAAGGATTATGGCTTGTGAAACACCAAAGCAGGCATGGGACAAGTTGAAGGAAGAATTTGAGGGTAATGATCGTGTAAATGTTGTCAAGTTGTTAACTCTCAAGAGAGAGTTTGAGATGTTGAAAATGAAAGAAGGTGAGCTGGTGAAAGATTATTCTTCTAGAATCATGCAACTTGTAAATCAAATCAAGTTGTATGGTGGAAAGTTTGAAGACTCAAAGGTGATTGAAAAAGTTTTAGTCACTCTACTAGACAAGTTTGAGGAAAAAATCTTAGCCATTGAGGAATCTTGTGATCTGAAAACACTATCCATAGCTGAACTCATCAATAAATTGCAGGCTCAAGAACAAAGATGATCTATGAGGAATGAAGAAGTTGGTGAAAGTGCCTTTCGAGCTAGGCATAAATGGAAGAAGTTCAACGACACAGATAATAAGAACAACACACATGATAAAGCGGGAAAACAGAAGGCTGGAGAGTTTCAAAACAGGCCAAAGTTTCCTCCTTGTTCTATTTGTAAGAGGGAAAATCACCTTGAGAAAGATTGCAAATTTAGCGAGAAGCCTTTGTACCATTGCAGTTTCTGCAATAGAAATGGTCATACAGAAAACTATTGTAGAGACAAGCAATGGAAAAACCAAGGAGTTCAACAACAACCAGCCAAATTACCACCTACTCAACAAGCCAATGTTGTTGAGGATCAATTTCAAATAAGGGAAGCAAGTTTGTTTATGGCCTCTGAATCAATGCTGTCTACTTGATCAATAGACTTTCTACAAGGTCTGTGAAGGACATGGCACCATTTGAAGCATGTTTTGGGTCAAAACCTTCATTAAAACATCTAAAGGTGTTTGACTCAATCTGCTATGTTCATATTCCAAGTGTAAAAAGGAAGAAGTTAGATGAGAAGGCGAAAGTTTGTATTTTTCTTGGATATGCAGCAAATTCAAAAGGATTTAGAGTTTATAATGTGAAAAAAAATTCAGTTAATGATTTGCAGAGATTTTGTAGTTGATGAAATGGCTTTCTGGAACTTTGAAAATGAAAAAATTGAGAACAAGTAAGTTGAAATGGACTCAATTCAATTCAAAAATAATGATGAAGCTAAAATGGAAGGTTCTGATCCGGAAGATGAAAGTGATCTTGAATCTCCAGTGCTTAGAACAAGGTCATTAGCAGATATTTATGCTAGTTGTAACTATGTAAAGCTTGAACCATCAAATTACCATGAAGCTGCTACTTATAAGGAATGGAAAAAAGAAATAAAGGAGGATATTTCTACCATTGAAAGGAACCATACCTAGGAACTTGTATCAAAACCTCCAGGAAAGCATGTAATTGGAGTAAAATGGATTTTCAGAGTTAAGCTAAATACAGATGGCACTATAAACAAGTTCAAGGCAAGGTTGGTTGCTAAGGGTTATGCTCAGTTGGCTGGAATAGACTATGGAGACACATTTGCTCCTATGTCTAGGCATGATACAATTAGAATGTTGCTGGCCTTGGCTGCTCAAAGTGGTCGGAAAGTTTATCACTTGGATGTTAAATCAGCATTCCTAAATGGACAGCTTGAGAAGGAGATTTATGTTCATCAACCTGAAGGTTTTACTGTTCCAGGAAGTGAAGATAAAGTTTACAGGCTCAAGGAGGCATTGTACGGTTTAAAACAGGCTCCAAGAACCCGTATATAAGAATTGATTCTTATTTTCTACTCCAAGGATTCAGGAGGAGTGAGAATGAGAATACCATGTATTTTAAGCTTCTTGAGGATGGAAGGAAGTTGATTGTGTCTATCTATGTGGATGATTTACTCGTTACTGGCAGTGATGAAGAATTACTGGTTGATTTCAAGAATCAAATGAAGTCTGAATTTTATATGTTAGATTTGGGAATGATGAATTTCTTTCTTGGAATGGAGGTTTACCAACAATCCAATGGATATTTTCTCACACAAAAGAAATATTCCTTAGATATTTTGAAGAAGTTTAATATGGAGAATAACAAGGCTGTAGCTACTCCATTAGTTTTGAATGAAAAGTTGTCAATTGATGATCAGGAAGAGAAAGTTAATCCAACTGAGTACAGAAGTTTGGTTGGGAGTTTGCTTTATCTAACTGCCACAAGACTTGATTTAATGTTTCATGCTAGTTTGCTTTCAAGGTTCATGAGTCAACCAAGCTAAAAACATCTTGATGCAGCCAAGAGAGTGTTAAGATATATCAGAGGAACTACAAAACTTGGTGTAAATTATATCAGAGGAAAGACAATCAAACTTGAAGGCTATATTAACAGTGATTACGCTGGAAATGTTGATGATTGCAAGAGCACAAGTGGTTTTCTATTTTCGCTTGGTTCAGGGCCTATTTGCTGGAACTCCAAGAAGCAAGAAGTTGTTGCTCAGTCTACTGCAAAAGCTGAGTATGTTGCAGCAGCAGCCTATGGAGCAAATCAAGCAATATGGGTTAGGAAGGATTTGGAGCTAGAACAACATGATGCTACGATTCTTTGGTGCAATAACAAATCATCCATTGCTATTGTGAACAATCCAGTGCAAATTGGAAGAACCAAGCCCATTCAAGTCAAGTTTCATTTTTTAAGACAGGTTGAAAGAAGCAAAGAAATCAAGCTTGTGCATTGCAGATCTGAATTACAACTTGTTGATTTATGTTGAAGAAAGAGTGTTTCCTGAATTTCCTCTGTTTTTATTGTTCTTCCTTATGTTCTTCATGTTTATTTGAGTTGAGTTTCTGATTTTATCAGTTTTTGCACTTACACCAGTTATTTTTGACGCAAACTTACCATTTTTTTCTAACATTTTACTATTTATGAGTTCACCTTTTTTTTTTTTAAAATCCAATTAATTATGGAGGAGTTTTAATTTTTTAGAAAAAATTGGAATTGTCGGTATTCTAAGGAAAGCTCCTCACATAATTCCTATGGTCGGGTAGCCCCCTCCAGCTGAGTGGGTTAAACACTGATAGATCTGCTTCTGGTACTCCTATTTCTTCTGGTGCAGGTGGGATTTTTCGAAATGCCAGAGGATTCTCAAAAAGGTCCTTTTCGTTCTCTACAGGGGCTTTGCCCTCTTTTATTTGTGAGCTTCAGGCGGCAATTTTTGCGATCCAAAAGGCACAGATTGCTGATGGAATAAGGTTTGGGTAGAAAGTGATTTGATGTTTGCGGTGACACTCTTCAAGACTAAGACTTCAGAAGTTCTTTGGTGTTGTAGGCTACAGTGGGCAGATTGCCTTAGATGGCTTAACAATATGACTGTGGTGGTCTCTCATGTGTATAGGGAAGGCAATAAGGTTGCTGACATGTTGGCTAATTTTGGACCATGCAATCTTGGTGGAACTCCTTCCCGGATTTTTGTAGTCGTTTAGTTTGTGAGGATTTTTCTTCCAGGGAAACTACCGTTTTGTGCAGTCTCTGCATTTGGACTTTGTATTTTTTTATTTTATATTAATAATAATATTAGGGTGCTGAAGAAAGTGATGCGGGTATTATTGGAGTACCAAACTAATTAGAATATCATGATGCACCACTAATTCTCTAATCCCAACATCTTCTATAATAAAAAAATCCAAGTAATTGGCCTCCATTTAATAATCCCAAAATATGTGCATATTAATATAATATTTTTAATCACTAAACTATCAATAAATAATTTTATTAAATTTTTAAATCACCAAATAATTTTATAGATTTTAAAATTACTTACTCTTCCCTTAATTTTCTTTATAAAAGATCAAAAGGACAATGCTGCCCTTTGGATAAAAGTTGCTAGAGCGTGCCAAGGAGTTTATGGTTCTCCTAAACCGAGAATTGAAAATGGTTTAAACAATATTTGCACTAAATGAATCTAACTTCATTAATTAAACGATTTGAAATGATCAAAGAGACGTAAATCATTCATTATGGGTCTCTTACTTCTAGACATGGTCATGGTTCACAAACTAGCGGTTCAGGTTCAACCAGGGGTTGAACCTGAACTGAACCACGGTTTCACAGTTTGGGGCGATTTTCGGCCAATTTTGGTTCGATTCAGGGATTGACCGGTTTGGTTAATAGTTTGGTCCAATTCTATTAGCAGTTCCGGTTTGGACTAATTCAAACTGAATTTTATTTTTATTTTTTTAAAATATTACTAAAACCGCTGGTTTAGAAAGTTTGAACACTTGATTTTGGTTAAAATCGCTGGTTTAAGAGGGTTAAAAATACTGGTTTAAAATGATAATCGTTGGTTTAGAAATGTTGAACCGCTGATTTGGTTAAAATCGTTGGTTTTAAGGGTTGAACTGCCGATTAACCAGCGGTTTGAACTGATGGTTCAAACAGACGGTTCAAATCGCCTGTTAACCGGTGGTTCAACGGTTTTCACTACCCTGAACCTTAATCAGCCCGTGAACCGTCAGTTTTTACTGTTTTGTTCACAGTTTCGGGTCAGTTCTGGTTTTTACTGTGTTGTTCACAGTTTCAGGTCAGTTTTGGTTTTGAACTGTTTGGTTTCTGTCTGGTTCGGCGGTTCCTGTTCACTTTGGCCATGTCTACTTGCTTCTTTAAGAATAATAGCAAGATCACAATGCCAAAACTTGTAAAGAAATGATAAAACAATTGATGAGGACACTATGATTAAAAAATTAACACTGAAGACACTAAAAGATAACAAGAACAATGATTGAGGACACTGAAGAAAACGTAAAAACAATGACTTGAGATACTAAAAATAACAGAGTTTGGGACTCATCTGTTGTAAAGGAGTTGGTTTGTGAATTAGATTGGAGCTCTTTCCCTAGTGTCATTTGCTTGTATTTATACTGTTGTAGTTTGAATATCGTTATTCTTCTATATAGGACACCTTGATTTCATCAATTGATCAAGATCCCATTAATTTCTCCTTGTTTTGCTCTACTTTTCTCTGGCTTCCCTTCTTCATCCCTAACTTGCACAATCAGTATTCTGACATTCATTTCCTATGCTGGGTCAATAACAATCAAATGGCTTTCTTTCCATTGCTTTCTCCAGTCTTTTCTTTGCAAGACTTGCCATGCACAACAATTGTTTCCTTTTTGGTGTCTCCAAACCAAGTTGTGTCCTCTAGAAAATTAATTTTCTTTCTTATGCCTAATTTGCAATGATTAAGCAACTGCCATTCCCAAGGACTTGATTTTTAGCAATGAGTTTCCTTATCTTGCCATCTAAGGAATTTGCAAATTTTCACCATAAACGATTGCCCCGTGCTGATGGTTTGAGCAAAACCATTAACATGGATAAGATCGGTATTCTACAAGTCTCCTAGAAAAATGGAGAGTCCTTGATATTTTTGTCCCAGCAAAATTATGTTTCTCTTGATAAAACTATTGCATGGAAAAACATTTTATGGTGGCAACTATAAATTGAACCAAAGAGGCCTACCATTTGGGAATTTTCTGCAATTTTTGAACTTCAAGCTAGTTTCTCTTTGAAAAACACTTCTCCCCCAATATTTTCGTCTTCATTTTGCAGCCACTTCATCTTTAAAATCTTGAAAAAAAAAAGGTGGCTCAAAGTGTTCTGGAAACAATGAAAAACTCCTATGCCAAGTGAAGCTCTCTGCAATATTTTTCTCCAACAAAACTACTATAGTGCCAACTGCCAAGTAAACATTTCTTGGTGGCCTTATATGAGCTAAACCAAAAGGCGTACCATTTTGGAAATTTTGTTTGCACTCGACCCACCAACCTCTTTGAGCCACAGCCAAAACTCAGCCACAAACCGTCATAAACTAAAAACCCATTTTTAGGAACCAAGTGGTCAGGCCAAACTCAAACCAAAACCCACTAAAACTTCCAAGCCGTCCAACACTCTTTTTGAACCAGCCCAACCAATAATGCTTTTGACCCAAACCAATTCAACAAAACAACAAAAACCCGAGCCAAGCCCATCAAACCTAACCGACTCAACAGAAAACTAACCCATTTCTTCCTCCTTGATTCAAAACCAACGAAACAAAGAAAAAAGGACCAGATATCAACTTCGCTATTGTCGCTGCCCATCGCTCGTCTTTCCAGTTTTGTCGCCGGCACCACTACACCAAGCCCAGAATCAGCCGTCGTCGTTCGCTTGACTCGCCATGTCGCGCCGCTCCAACTGGAGTTTTAAGAAGAAGCTGTTCCACCGACACCTACGCCATCTGGAGGAGACTGCCATCGTTGCGTCTCTGATTCGAAGAGGGGTTCGTCGGCACTGCCCGTGCCAGCCGCTCACCTCGCCAAGATTGGGCCGTCGTTGTTCTCCGTCAGTTGCATCCTTCGTTGTGATAATAACCGCCGGAAGAGACCATTTATGTCAACGCCGTCCATCGCTCACCACGCCACTGTTTCAATCGCCGGAAAGCTTTGTTGTTTGGCGTCGTCAGAGAAGAAGACCCTTCCCCTTCTGCCGTCACTTTCAGGTAACCCGCGTCAACTTTGCTCTTTCCCCCCTTTTTTAGTCAATTTAATTGCTTGATATTGCTGTAATAAGGCCAGAAGGATTCATTCGGCCTTGATTACGAGTCTAAACAAGGTTGTCATTGAATTGCTTCATTGTTGACTGAACAAACTTGGGTCGGTTACTCTGTTAAATTGTTGTTTGTTGAATCATCCTGCTGTTGTTGAATTTTGGAACCAAATGGATAGCCAAAAAATAAGAGGAAATGCTGCAGGAATTTCTGTGGGAATTTTGCTTTTCTTCTGTTCATTCCGTGAATCTGCAAATCTAGCTCTTAACTTCCATTCTTGGTGTCTTCCAATTCAAGAATGACAGGGTCGAGAGAGTTTTTACCAACCACAACTAAGAAATTTTTGGTGGATTTGGCAACCACAAACTCAAAGAAAATCAGGTGAAGAGTTTCCCCTTTTGATAATCTCAGTGGCCACTAAGCCTATTAAGAAAAATTCATGATCCTGAACTGTGTTCTTTGCTTTTGCTTTGCAGATAGAAACTATGGGTGTACTGTGAAATTGCAATCCCCCAGCTTTTTTCATACTTTTAACAGCTCCGCACCCAAGATTTGAAGGTGGAAGAGAATGGATCCCCTACAGAAACATGAACCATCAAAGGATTCTTCAATCTGCACAAGGAGATTTTGTCTTCTAGGTCTTGTCCCCTGTGCATAAAGTGGAAAATGTTACTCTATGACAATGTATTCTCCCGAAATAAATAAGAAATGGCATGATGCCTGTTTTTTTCTGGTAATTTTTCGTTAAATTTGGAATTTAATTTTGATGTTCGAAGGGTTAATTTTATGTTTGAAGTGTTGTTGGGTGATTAATGGTGTTTTGAAAGTAAATTAAAGTTGTTAATTAAGTGGGAAAGTGTGGGAAATTGTTGTAATTGGAAGAAGAAAACCGTACGGCAAGTAAGCTTTGGACCGAACTACAAGTCGTTCTGCGCCCTATTGTCCGTGGAAAAAGGCTGTCCTCCGTGTGAAGCGAACTATTAGTCGTTCGCGTATCTGTTCAAACGGTGTATCGTTTGAAGCACAGTCGACCGCCTCCAGCGCCTGTCATTCGCGCTTGCAGCTGGGCAGAAATCAAGAAAAACGGCACCGTTTCATTTTTTTTAAACACATCAGATCATGTTTTCTTCATTTCTTCTTCTCTTCTTCACTCCAAAAATCGAATTTCTTCCACTATTTATGCCTCTTGTAAGTTTCTTTTCTTCGAATCAAGGTGAGAATTTGAATCCAAGTTGGTTCCTTTCTTGTATTCTTAATTTTTTTTTCATTTGGAATTTCAAAAATTTAATGGGTCTGGTTGGAGCTTAACTTCGATTTTTGGAGCATTTCTTTGGACGGATTTGAGTGATTTTCATTGGATCTAGCTAGGAGAAACTTGGAAGAACGTGAATCTAACTTGAAAATGGTGGATTGGATGATTTTTTTGAAATGGGTTTTTTCTAGAATTGTTCAAGGACGGGTTTTGATGTTCTGATGTTATTTTCGTTAAACCGACGATGGATTTGAGTTCTAGGAACAATTTTGAGTCGGTTGGATGGATTGAAAACGTCGGGTTACGTTTGGTTCGAATTTTAGGAAATTCCGGTGTGATTTTCTATTGAAAGGACTAGGAACCTAATTTTCCATTACTCTGAATAAATGGAGGAAGTAGCCTGATATTTTATATATCGTCAGATTTGTAATATTGGGTGATTTATCGTAATTTTTTTATAAGTTGGTATCAAATTTGTAATTTCAGAAAATAAAAGAATTGATTTATAATTTTAAAATACTAAGAGGATTGATTTATCAATTCTAAAAAGATTGGGGACTAATCTATATTTTTTCAAGGTCTTAGAGGCTAAATGATAATTTTACTAAGTTGAGGGATTAAATTGTAATTGTACGTAGAATATGATTTTCGAGACGAGAGAAATAGATTTTCAATTAAAATAGATTTTTCGACATCGAGCAAGCGTCTGCATTTATATTTGCATTTCATACATTTAGTACTGTTATAATATCAGTATCACATTTTGATCTCGTCTGATTGGTATCTATTTTAGCTTCTCGTTTTTGCCAGCGAGATCAGTCACCTACTAGTAGTACTTGACTGGATTATCAGCTCGGTTCTTAGGTTGTGTCTTTTGAAATTATATATTTTTGATATGTTTGGATTTAAGCATAATTTTTCCAAAATTTGTATTCTGCTTATGAGTTTAAATGTATTTTCTGTAGTAAATATTTTGTTCTGAAACAAATATTTTATTCCATTTGGAATAAACATTTTGTTTTGTTTCAAGATATTTTTAGTAGAAAATATTTAGTATTTTATTTCTGATTTATGATATACATATTTATATAAATATTAAAAATATGTTTTCTGCAAAATAATTTCTACTATGTATGCTCATTTGCTATTGTTATTTATATTTCTGAAATTCACTATAATTTTTTGTAATAAGTTTTTTCATCTGAATATTAGTATATTTCTGATATGAATATTTTGTTTAGTATTTGGAAATATTTATGTTAAGTATTTTGTTTTGGAAAATAGATATATATATATATATATGTCTGTTTTGCATGCCTGACTGCTAGAATTATTATGGTTTGGGACACTTGTGTTACTTGGGTAGATGTAGCATTTAGTATACCATTGTGAAGGCCAAGTTACTAGGGTTGGTGGTGACCGTGTGCTCAACGCAAGCACATGCGAGTTATCTTCAGATGGAAAAAAATCCATCTTTACCTGCCAGATGATTTATCTGTACCTAGTCCCATTGTCTTATTCTGCTAGGCTATATATATATATATATATATATATATATATATATATATATATATATATATATACACATTTGAAGCATGACTGTATATTATTTACTCTGAAAATAAATTTTTAGCAAACGTATTTTGAAAATTATTACATATTTAATTATCTATTTATTTTGACTCCTTTTGTTTGATTTTGATCCAAGCAAGTTTTTAAATATTTTATTCTTAGTAAATATTTTGAAATAAAATATTTTATCTAAATTATTTGTTTACTTATCTATTTATTTACTTTGAATCGTTTGCCAGTCTATTGTATGCTTTGTTGCGAATGATTTCGAAATGAATTTCTGAACTACTATCTGTATATATGCGAGTGTACATTATCAGCATATTAATATATACGTGCATGTGGCATTTTCTGAAAACATTTTTAAAACGGTCTTTGTGAGGCACATATGAAGCGATCTGGAGTGTTATCCTTCACTGGCTTCTAACATCTTTCTTTTCTTTTCCTTGTTTGTTTTTATTTTATTTTTCAGGTGATTTTGTGTGTCACGACCCGTTTTTTGGACCATAACCGGCATACAAGATGAACCGAACCAGATGTCCGACTCATCTCGCACAAGTCTCAGAGATTCAAACATTCTACCCAAAATATTCGTTTATCAGACATTTAATGAATATAATACGATATATAAGAAAACAATATAAGTATATCATAATAATATCAAAATAAATATAAAACAATTATAGTAAAATCACTATCCAAAATACAAAACAGTAGCCTAGTATCTCAACAACAACCCAGTTTGGAACTCTAATAACAGAAATAGAAGTAGAGCCCTGTCACGACCCATTTCCGGGACCACGACCGGCGTACGAGATGAACCGTCTATGAGAGTCTGACCCATCTTGCACAAGCCTCATAGTATAGAACTTCTACCCAAATATCATATTTAAAGAAATATGAAAAACAAATAAAAGTATAATATTTGTTTATTAAAAATAGAACATATATAATATTAAGTGCAGAAATTATTTCAAATTAAAATATTTGAAATGTCAGAACCATAAACACCTCCCACAGGAACCCGGTGTGGAGCATCTAACAATTCATACAAATTGGCCCGGTCAAAAGGGCACTGACCACAACATCAAAATCTCTCACTGAGCATCAAAAGCCAATGAACATAATTCTCCAGAGTCACTTGTAAGATGATAATAACAGGGACAAAACAAACAAAGAAAAAAGGTCAAACCTTGTGAGTGAGGGACAACACTCCAGATCGCCTCATACGTGC
>CAODLS010729216.1:0-32654 GCA_948243855.1 Flueggea neowawraea
GCCAGCAATACCAATGGCTGCTAAATTGGACGTAAAATCATTCTGGCCAATGTAGAATGTGTACAAGGATTTTCCGAAGATGCCTGGCGAAGGAAGTTTCGTGGATTCTAGGATAAAAATACAGTTGCCGTTGAAGGATCACTGGCTAACAAAATTAGGCTTCTGTCTAAAAATGTGTAATTTTGGTTGTGTACCTTTGGTCCTGGACTTAGCGGAGAGAAATTCATCAACCTTGAGCTTGAATTCCTTCATTTGATTGATCTGAATGGCCAGGAAAAATGGGCTGATCCCAGTAACAAACAAGGAAGTGTTGGGCATGAGTACAGTTGATGCCAAGGTGGCATAATTGACCCCATGTCTGTAATCAGATCCGATTGATTGCAAATATGGGCTCAGAAATGGTAACCCCAGGGCCTCAGCTGCCAATTCCAAACCAAATTATCCATTTTGTCAATCCATATTTCACACCAGAAAAAGGAACTACAACTCTTTTTTCCTATTTTCATGAATACCAACCTCAATAGGACAAAACTTAAAAAGGTCCCATGATTTCCCACAATTGTTGTTATCAATTATTATCACCAAGACGCAGAGAAGCTTATCTAAGCTAGCTAGTGTCAAAGGAAAATTCTGATTCTTTTAATTTTACGAACTTGCCTAGTTTGCCTCAAATTTCAACAAGAAAATGAGAAATGAATAGCTAGTGGTATTTTTTTTTTTTGCCGAAGAAAGGGGAGGTGGGGGCGACTTAATAGTGAAGAAGAGTTTGATAATGGTTAGAAGTTTCAGTTAATGTACCTAAGAAATCAACAATGAGTCTGCCGTCAGAGGCACGACCAACCGGTCTTTTGAAGTAGGTCATGCCAAAGGGTCCTGACTGTGCCGGAAACGCCGCCCAAAACCCACCAGTGTCCGAATTCGAATCACCAAAGTTGAAGATTGCTTTGAACTCACATTTCGACTCACGCAGGCCACTCCACAGTACCATCATCATCACCCAAATCATTAAGCACCGCCGCAACATAACAAAGTATTTGGACTTCATCGAGCAGCCTATTTTAGTATCTTTATTGAGAAATATTTTCAACAGATGGAACTAGTGTTAATAATAATGTTGGATAAATCTCGTCTTTATATAGAAGATGAAATGAAAAGTTCCAAGAGTATGGACAACTGAAGCGTCTAAAAATCTAGCTTTAATTCTTTGGCTGCTTGCCAACAAGCTAATAATGTTGGAGATAAGAGATAAATGGTAATCTTTTCCATATATAGTAACAGTTTATAACTTTACGAGATGCAAGGTAAGAATTGTGCACCAAAAAGAAGATGATGTAGTTCTATAGAGTAGCAACAGACTTTAATTCATTAATATTAAAGTCAACTCTAACCTTAGGCGGTGGTAATTCGATTCAATCAACGACTGAAGAGATCGCTCGCAAAAGGATGTCAAAAACAACATGCCTGAGTTCGACATGCTTGAAAGCTAATGGGCTTTTCAACTTTTAAAGACGAAACAAGAAGCTGGTCTATCTCAATCAAGGCCTTCTTCTTCCCATTGCTAGACCAATATAAGTCCAATCCACTGATATTAGGGTCGGAGTCCAGAGAATGCAGCGAAGCGGTGTTTCCGTTAATTGAAGACCAAAAGAGGGATATTTCTGGTTTTCAAAATTCGCTTCAAAGAATGGAAAACAACATAAAATCGAAACTGTTGCGGCAACGATTTGTTTAAAGTCCACGTCAACTTTGACCCACCTAATGTTGCGTAGTAAACCATGTGCCTGCAAGACACGTCAACCTGTCGGTAAGGATGCCTCACTCGTCTGATTCAACTCATCAAAATATAAAATGGAAAAACCAATAAAAAGTGAAGTGACCACGTCAGATCCCTCCAGTCACATGTCTCTTCATTAAACAACCACAATTAGCGCATCGGCGTCAATTTTGCAGGCTAATCAACGGCTACAGTTTATCTCAGACGTGGCTTTCGCTGGCTCACGTCACTCCCCCCACAAGCTCACTTACGTCCACGCTTTGGCCTTTGCAACGGGAAAAGTTAGGGAGATAAAGTTAATTATTAGGCTGGTTATAATCCGGCTAATAACGAGGTTATTTTTTTAATCTTGTGGACCGGGACGCATTATTAGGTTTCAGTCGACTAGTTCATTTTTCGGTGAGAAGATGGGTTATTTACGTCAAGCGCAAGACTCATTGACCTCGCGTCTGACATTTCTTTTTTTATAAAAATAAAATTTGACCATATGATCTGATTGATCCAACAGTTAGATATACTCCAACGATAATATTACTGTTAGAGTACCGTTGGAGTCAAAAAATTACATTTTTGATCCCCAACGACTAGTTTTACCCTTTTTTCTATAAATATCTCCTTAAACATATTTTTTTCTATCATTTCTCTACTTTAAACATCCATTTCCCTCCTTCAACTCTCTCAACTCGTAAAATTCTGCATACTCTCAAATTATTCCCACTCCATTTTCTTCCAAAAAATTATAGATCACAACAATGAAAATACTCAATCCTCCCAACAAAATAACTCATCAAATTTTGCCAACTATCAATACTCACAAAATAATCCATCAAATTTTTCCTCTTTCACCAATTATCAATTCAATACCAACGCTTCATTTTTTTCTATTTTCATATCAACCCCCACATTCGAATTTTGGTAATTTCTAAAATTATTCAACCATGCCATTTTCTCAAAATAATTCATACGTCCTCGTATTTGTAATATTTTAATTTTAATGCAATTTTTTATTTTAATTTAATTTTTAAATTTTATGAATTATTTTTATTTTAATGTAACATTTTTATTTTAATGAATTATTTTTATTTAAATGAACACTTTTTATTTTAATGAATTTGGGTTAGAAAGTATTAAATGAAGTGGTAGATAAAAGTTAGGGGATTAAAATTAAATTATGTTTAGTGAAAAGTTGAGTAGGCGTCCCGCGAGACTCTTACTGGGACTCTGAGTTACTGATAAAAAAAATGAGGAGTTAAGAACCTGAGACTTTAATAAAATAATAATAAAAATGTTGAACAAACGTCTCACCAGACAACTTCAAAGATCTTAAATTACAAACAGCCTTAGAAAAGTCATTTATTTCGGTATTAATGGCATGTTTGTTAATTATTTTTATGATTATTTTTTTTAGATATAATAGAAGTTAATTCGCTTATAGATGGGAAGTAAAAAATTAAGGCCTCTCAATGATTTTACTTATTTAGGAGAAAATATTATTTAATTTTTACTTTACTCTTTTTTTTAGGGTATTATGGTCGTTAATTAATAAAAAAATTAAACTATTCTATATTTATTAATAAATAGCCTGTGTGTAAATTTCTGTAATAATATTATTAGTATACTATATTTTTCAATCAACAACTAATTATTTATGGCCAATACAAGAAGTCATATTAGTACAATACAAGCTTCTTCTAGAATATGCTCTTTAAGGAAATATGCGTAGAGGTTCTTGCATAGACTGCATATATTTGTGAACCAAGCAACCTGGAAGAAATTATATTTCATCACAACAAAACTGACATGAATCGCTCAATACAATCGGGCACGTCACTATGTGTAAAACGAGTAATGTCGTAGGAAATGTATGATCCTTAGTTACATTAGTTAATCAAAGGTTAATTTGTGTAAAATTATTTTTTAAACTATATATGAAATTTTTAATTTTCATTTTTCCAAAAAAAATATTTTACTTTGTTTAATTTAACAACGATCCGCAAATATATATTTTAATATTTTTTAAAAAATTAAGCAATGTCAATTGAAAAAATTACTTAACTATATGCATTTATGAAGTGCACCCTTAATTCCATTTATGGGTAAATTATACTCCATCCTTTTCACAGTAAATACTTTTAAGATTACAATACACATATTAAAAAAATTATTTTCTCAATAAATCAATATATACATAATAGTTAGACCATTTTTTAAAATTTTTGACAAATGTTTTCTTAGTTGTTTGATAAGTATATCATTAATGACAAATTTGAAAAAACTCCTTATCTTTAATATATATATTTACTTCCTAACTTTAATATATATATATATATATATATATATATATATATATTTTCTCGGTATAATTTTACTATCTATTGAATTGATTTCAAATAATTTACATGTGTATTCTATTTTAATTTATCTTTTAAATATAAAACAAAATATAAGAATTTTTTGTTAGGTAATACATATTATATAAAATTTCACACATAAATATAGTTATATAAATTTAACACTATGGTCAAAAATCTTATTCGCATTTTTACATATAATTTTTTACTTCTAGGTGTTTTAGAGTGAACTGGTCAAGTGTCAACGTATTAAACGTTTTGAAAATAAAAAATTACATATAAAAATTAGTAATGATTTGATACTTTCGATCAAATTAAGATAATATTATTTATATTAACTTAATTTAATACATATATATGTATTCACTTAATTAATATTATAATATATAAATTAGAATATTTTATTTTGATGAATATATACACTAGTCTAAGAAAGATAAATAACATATTTAATTTATAAAAAATAATGATTAAAATTATGAAATTTCATAACAATTTCATATATTTAATACTTATAGTTTCTCTCTTAGTTTAATAATAATATAATTTTTATTATTCAAGTATTAATTTTTAAAATATTTCAAAATAAAAAATATATTATTTTTTAACTAAAATAAAAAATATTGTTATTTATCGTGTGTAATATGAGTATTGTGTTATTGCTTTTTAAGATTATAACACATATATTAAAAAATTGTTAAAATACACTAATTATGGTACTAATTTACTATATTATTCTATTAATGATTCATGAAAGATATAAATTATATATTGCAAGTCATTAATTATATAGGTATATTTTAAAAATTATGTTTAAAATTTTTTTGATTTTATAAAACGGGACTTATTTTACAAAAAAGAGTTTTTTTAAAAAATACTTATTGTAAAAAAGAAGGAGTAAATAACCTCAATAGTTCTAACAATCTAAAACTAATTGTTTTCAAAGTTTAGTGACAATTAAGATTTAAGACTCTTCTCATCTATCTACAAACTCTTGCCACAAATTCAGTTTTGTGTTGTAAACTGAACCATAACCTGTTAGTCAAAACATAACCATTTGACTAACCCTATTAGATGGCTGGGCAAAAAACAAAAACTACTAGATCATTAGATGGCGTGCGATCCTGAGTTCTGTAAACTGGGGGTGCTCACTACAAAGACCAATGGTAGCAGTGCACGTGGACCCTCAAACATGGATGTTTTGGCAGTGACACGCGGGCCATTGAAGATCCCCAGAAAGCCTGACGGATGTGAGGAGTTAGCTGGCTGCGGAGCCTCTGACACGTGCAGGACCCACATAGTTCTGAGTTCATATACGTGGGACACGTCAGTGTATATTTATTAATTACTCTAACAATTTTATTTATGAATTAAATAAAAAAGAGAGACAAAAAAAATAATTTTAAATAATAAAAATTAAGATAATAAAATAATCTAAAGTGGAAAGAGGGATAAAAAATATCATAACTTTAATAACATGGACTAAAACAAAATTTGTAACAATTATTAAAAATATTTAACTATTATTTTAGTGGGTGTAGGGATCAGCTTCTTATGAGACGGGCTAACAGATCGGGACGTGATAACGCATACCGTTCTTAGCCCCCTTACAAGCAGTCTAAGCACTCTGATAATTAAGTCAAAAATTTTACAGAGTTTTAACGTAATTTATAGGTGATAAAATACCACTTAGGTGGAGACATGTAATTGTCAAATCAAGATAATAATAATTGGTATTGTGTATGAGAATTTGAGAAAAAAATAGTCTAGTTAAAACTATGTTTCCTTCTGCAAAAAAAAAACCTATGCACCCAAACTTTTTAACTTCCATTGAAAATTATTATAGTGTTATACTTTTATACCACTTAAAAATAAAGGATAATATTTTTTTTAAGTACATTTCTTTCTCAAATCATTAAAGCTTCTTTTTAAGGATAAATCGTGATGACCCATAAAACTAAAGCAACAATATGTCAACAGATGGACCTTACGTGCAATTGTCGAGGAATATAGTGCATAACCTTAAAAAATTATACTCCCTCGGTCCTAATTTAATAAACATATTTTTTATTTTAAATATCCTAAAATATAGACATATTTTTCTTTTTTTGTTACATTTATTATTAATAAAATTATAAATTTGGCTCTATTTAATTTTTATTTTAATTAATTTATTAATTACAAACATAATTAGTCAAAAAATATAAATAAAAATTATATAAAATTAAATAATTTTAAGTATTTAAATTATTATTTTTTAATTTTTATAAAAATTAATTAGTGTTTATTAAATTAGGATTGAAGAACAACTTCTAATGTTTCATTTCGAAGAATTTTAATAAATTAAATACATATTTTTAAAATATTAATAATCTCAATTAAATTAATTGCCACGTCCACTTGTACTCTTCTTGTGGGGAGTGATTTCCGAGTCAAAACAGTGCGTCAACACATGGAGTTGGAGTGCTCTGTGAGTAGGAAAAAGTGGTGGGCCTCGACTGCGGCATTGCCATATGTGAATTTACTTTCGTTGCCCTTATTTGGCAGCATCCGCCCACTATTTTTTACTTTTTATTTTATGTTCCCGGGGAAGTTTTTTACTTTTTATTTTGAAATAATTCGATAAATGAAAAGAAAAAAGAACAAGGTGGTTAAATTTGTAAATACTGCAGTTTGCACGCCTCTTTTGTTTTTAGCAATTAAATTAACTTTCATAAAATCCAATAGGAAATGCCTACGAAAAAGTATAATTACTATTTCTTTTAAAATCATGACACTGTTCATTTCATATCACAAAAAAATATAATAATAATTTACATATGTTCTAAATATATTATTTTATAATATTACAATATATATAAATATTTTAGTATAATTATGGTCGAGACTATGATGAAGCATAGCCTTTAAACATAAGCATGAGACGTGGAGAGTTGAGCGTTGGAAACGGCAGGCGTTGAATGAAGCTCAAAATGTCTTTGTACAAGTCAGTTTTTGGCCGGAGTCCTACTGCACCTTTTCACTAATAAGAAAAGGGTTGATAGCTGCTTTACTCTCCATTAGATAAGCATTTGAGTTTCAATTTATTCGAAAACCATGTTCAAGTCTTATTTAAAGAATATTTATATTTATCACATGAACTCAAAGTTATATATCACTCTTTTTAAAAATGCACAAGTGGCCTATATTTGTAAAGAGGTTTAGATTATCATTTTTAAAGGCCATTCTATTAAGATCAACTTCTTGCTTGATAACATTTACAACGATTTGAATTTACATTCTCATAATAAAAGGATGTGTTTCACCACTATTCCTTCTAAATCTTTTCTCTCTTGCGGAGGAGGATTGCTTAATCCAAATTGGTAGAGTACTGCAACCATCTCTGCTTTATCAAGACTTGGAAACAATTATATAAAGATAATTAAAATTTATATACCTTTGGATTATTGTCATTAAAAAATATACTTTTTTGACACAAGTTCTCTCTTTCTCTTCTGTGTCTGGTGAATCGGACAATATTTGTTCCATTGATCTAAGCGACAATATATTTTACTATTTTCTTTTTTCTGTTTTAATCCAATTTGAGGTATGAAATTAGAAACCATTTTTTTTCTAGTTTATGCAATAAAAATTATTTGTCCTTAATATACCAATAATTTCTTTTTGAAGTGATTGTTCTTGACATAATTCAGAAGTCATATTTTAATAGGTCAAAATTGCAATATGTATTGGATCCTAACGCTTTTTTGGGCACGTATACTTTTAAAAGCCGTATATATATATATATATATATAATTTTTTAGTGTTCAATCATTTATCTCTTATGTATTGTCTACTCAGTAGTAGAGTTAAGAATCAAAAGAGGAGAAACGGTAGAAAAATAAGGATACTCCAAAGGTGGGGTGACTAACCCCATCTTTCTCTGCCACTGTGTCTACAAAAATTGTATGGATAATAATTATAAAAAAATATACTGTCTGCTAAATTTTTTTTTGTTGCCATGAGTGTGAATCTAAACTTGCTTCCAATGCCACTGTTTTAAGTTCGAACTTAATTTATTAAATAAAAAGGAGTTGTTTTAATTATTTTTGTTCAGGGAGAAGTTCTTTTAATTCATGTCGTTTGTTATTTCAACGTTCCTTAACGACTTTTGGGTGATAAAATATAATTTTTTTTACAGGTGTGATAAAATATAAATAGGCGAAGTCTTTGTCTAATACCAGTCAAAAAGGTCGTTAGATCATCAAAACAACCCTAATAAAAATATTTTAAATAGACTTGTCTTTCGGATGAAAATATGATAAGATGAAAATGAAACGGAAATGCATCCCTTTTTTTTTCTTAACATTATCTACCGAAAATTAAACTCTCGATCTAAAGATAACTATAATATTACCGGGTTACAAATGTAATGATAGTTCTTTTAGTAATTGTTAATTGTATTTATCGTTTTGTTTTATAGTCAAAATATATGAAATAGTATTACTAGCATAATACTCGTGCTACATACGATAAATTGTAATATTTTTGTTTAAATTAATAAATAACATATTTTTTTTGTTTAAAAAATATTTATAAAATTAGTTCTTCAATAATAAAAATCAAAATATTGACAAATCAAGAAAGAAACTATAACTTTTAAATATTTAAAATTATTATAAAAATTTTATAATTTTATTCATAATTCTTTCATGAATTAAATATGTTTTTTTCCTAGAAAAGTATATAAATTCATCAAAATAAAAGATTCTAATTCATATATTATAACATTAATCAATCAAATGCATATTCATGCATTGAATTAAGTCAATACAATTAATATTATCTTAATTTGATCAAAAGTATGAAATCACCATTAATTTTTATATTTGATTTTTCCTTTTCAAAAAGACTAGTATGTTGACAAAATCGATATATATATAATTACATAACAAAAATTAATATATAAAACAAAAATCTAATTTTTTTTGTTATGTAATATATATTGATTTAACTTTATATATTGATTTTTGTTATATATTGATATATATATTGATTTTTTAATATAATTATTGATTTTAGAATTTTTTTGTATATTATATTACAAAAAAAATTAATAAAATTTATTTACCTTATAAAAATTAATGTCACTTGTCAAACAATTAAGTTGACACTTATCATAAATTTGAAAAAAATTTCCTAACTTTTTTATATATATTGATTGATTTAAAAGTAACAATAATGAAAGGAATTTGTAAAATTTATTTTATACAAGTAGTTTCTTATTTTTTATCTTAATAAAATTTAAGATGTAGATTTTTTTAAAAAATTACACAAAGCCATGTGATTTTCTTCTAAAAACGAATCTAAATTATGAATATTAAAATAGTTGGAATAACTTATTTCTCTAACTTGTTCAAGTAAACAGAAAAATAGTAATGGTTTGTCAGCTCATATGAAACTCTGGTATGGTGACAAAATAAGCAGCCTCCCATGCAATCACGCATTAGATACTCTTCCATATTTTGCACGAATTAATGGTTCTTGATTATATAATAACACATGAGCCTATCATATAATTGAGAATATGGTCGGATTCATGGCATTCCCACGAACAATGACTATGGAGCGATTTAATATTGAAAAATAAAAAAAATTAGTGAAAGTACTTTTTTAATAATTTCAATATTAAATAATATGTTAAACACCCATATCAAGTCATTGGTGAAACTCAAACTAGTTTAAGCATCTATTTGGGTTGAATATTAAATGTCTTTTAATTAATCCATTACCACATGGATTCAGAGATGTATTATTAATAAGTTTAGGAGTGCCCAAATTTTTATCAGTATAAAAAATTGACACAAATCCTAATTCATTAACAATGCTTACAGAAAAAACATATAAAAGTTCTCTCTCCCTCTTAGTGTATTGTCATGACAAAGAAAGAGAGATTCTTTTTTCTTTCACATGTTAAATTATACTGTTAGAGATTTTTCTGTTGATTTTTAAGTTATAGGTATATTTTACGTTTTTATCGCTTTTATGATCATAATAACTGGTAACAACTCATTTTTTAGACATCTAATCGATTATGTTCTACTGTATAATTTGAGAGATAAACTCTTAATTATTCGTTAATTATATTTATTTATTTTATATTGCATGTCGTAATAACAAAACAAAAATCGTTAAATATATAAGCATATAATAATTTGGCATTGCATTTGTATTATGAACAGAATATTGGTACGGCTTGCTTACATTACTCCAGTTCAGACTCAAGTTTGGGGAATCAGAGAGGCTACTATAACACGCGGTGACACGTCACAAATAATTTCAAAATCCAGCTACTTCCAAAAGACTTAAAAGCAAAAAGATGAAAAATAATAAGTTTTTTTAAAAGAAAAACTGGAAATATCAAAACAAGCAATATGGGCTCAGTCAAGCGTGGCGTCAGCTCCCCTAATCGGAAAAATTACAGATGTGGGCCTCAAAAAATGTCAAATTGACAAAAGTAAAAATCAACAAGGGGAAACTATTTGCAGAAATGTCATATTTAAAATTTTGTTATAGACGTATAAATTAGACAATAAATGCATAATAAATATACATAGATTTATAAAAAATATATAAATGATGAAAAAAATAAATTTTAAATTTATTTAGCATATTAATTTATTTTTTAATCTATTTAAGTTATATAAATAATG
Source organism: Flueggea neowawraea (assembly GCA_948243855.1). Taxonomy (NCBI): domain Eukaryota; kingdom Viridiplantae; phylum Streptophyta; class Magnoliopsida; order Malpighiales; family Phyllanthaceae; genus Flueggea; species Flueggea neowawraea. The sequence goes on from CAODLS010729216.1 coordinate 10,818, forward strand.
GTTAAACGATAGACAATAAATATAGAAACTAAATTTTGAATTAATTAACTTAATAAAGTTTATTTTATTTATTTTGTTAGAGAAATATTTATAGGAGGACAATAGATATATATATAGTAGATAAAAATTACTACCATTTGTCTATCATACATATATTATCTATAAATTTGTTATATTTAAGAATAAAATTTTATTAATTTAAATTGATAATACGTGTAAATATATTGGATATTTCTATCCCACCATGTGTCTATCAGGTCTGACTTTGACGCGGATGATATTGAAATTATGCAACTTCTGGGGCTGGATAAGTAAAATTACTTTAAACAAGTTGCAGCTAGGGTTTTAAAAATCTTAGCCGTCGTCTCTCCATACTCCTCTTCTCTATCTCATGGACCGCCACCTCCTATATGACAAAACACTCAGAAGACGACGACACCAACATGCCTCGGACGATTATGTTGACCTACCGACGACAGCAAGGCAACTACCAAACGTTCGCAAAATTAGATCGACAAACAACTACAGAACTAAATCTAACTTTGACGGGAGTTGGTCGCCGAAAGTGGTAACAGGATTAGAGTAGTGGCGGAGGGTGCGGCGGTTGTTGAAGAGAAATTTAAACTAAATAGGATGGCATTTATGTCAACAAAATAAGAAAGGTGGCATTTTTTACATTTTTATTAGTTAGTCGGTAAAACGCAAAAGTTGAAACTTCCGTTTTATGTACCGTGTCATCTTCCCCTCTCCAATTAGCACGACAGTGAGTGGCCAGTCATGGATTCCAAAGCACCAATTCATTCTGGTTAAATGCATTAAAAGATAGAAAAAAATGATTCCATTTTTTAAAAGGCAGGGCACGACGTAAGCCACATGACGGGTGGAATAGGTTGGACCCGGCAGACGCGTAAATCGAGTGATTAACCAACACGTGTACGGTAGAGGTGACGTTGGAATAAAATAAATGGCCAGCGCAAATATCTATGGGCCAACTCAACAACCACCACACCACATCCCCCTCTCCTATATACGCTGTACGTGTACAGTTGTTACATATACGACACGTGTCTGGTGACGTGGCTGTTGCCTTGGCGCTCCCCCCTTCTCCTTCTTCTTCTTCTTCTTCTTCTTCTTCTCTCCCCTCATCCTCTCTCCTCTTTCTAGTTTCTCTGCAACCAAACCAAACGTATCTAGCTCTCTCCTCTCTCGCAAATGCTGAGACTGCCAAGTAACCGCTAGCCTCTTCGTGAACTTATTCACTGTTTGGTTCTAAAGGGTGAAGTTTTTGACGTAAACATAAGCTCGTTTCTTTTTAATTTTATATTTGTGGTGACGAAGGGAAAGAGATTTCGGAGTTGAAAATTGAGGTACGTTCAGTTTGAAAAACTGGAAGCTAGATTTTGCTTCTTTTTTTTTTGAAAGTTTAAGTGGTGTTTGGTTGGCGAGAAAATGTAGAAACTGAAAATTCTTTGATGCCTGACTTGTTCTGAAAATTTTTATTTATGAGGTTGCCAGCGGCTGGGAAAATTTCCCCGCTGTTTGGAGGTATACGAACAGAAGGATCAGCTGATCTCCGAAACTGGCTTCTGATTTGGTTAATTTCTTGTTCAATTTGTCTTGTTGAAGGGTTAAGAATTGTGATTATTAGAGAAAAAAGACCGGGGAGGGTCGTCTGAAGGGACATAATTTGCTGGCAATGGTGTTTAGAGGGACATCTAAGGGTATTTTTACCATTTCCTTCCCGGATTTCCTTGTGCAAGGGGTTTGTTGTTAAGTAATTACTTGTGTCCATCGCTTTCTCGTTATCCAATAGGGTTGCGTAAAGACGCTTGTACCCCCTGTCCTTGGAATGTTTACAACCTAACTGATTTGTTTGTGTCTTCCACGTTCTACATGGTTATTTTTTGTTGTAAAGAAGAGGCGTATAAAACAATTAAACAAGGTAGAAAAATTTCACGGGTAGATAAGGAGTTCTTTTTCCCAGTAAATTAAGGAGTTGTTTGGTAGAAACCAAACTCACCGAGTTCAGACCTGGAGAAGTTAAATCGATAACTTCTATCATAGTTTGTATTAAGGAATTAGCCGTTTGGTTCAAGATCAGATAAGATGGATGACTGTTTGATTGATTTTTTATAGAACAAATTGGGTAATACTGTTAATACAATCGATTTCACCTGAAATTTCCAACCATTGATGCAGGTGTTGTGCCTGCTTTTTCTCTGCGGAGATCAGACGTTCCAAACGATTTTCTTTTGCGGTGCGTGAAAATGGGGAATAATGAAGAGGGGAAGTCCTCTAAGTCGGAAAAGGCGGATTCGCCTGCCCCACCAGTAAGTCGAGACTGTTTATGTTCGAATGGTTGTTTTTTTTTTTCCCTTTTGAACTGGGTATAGTAGTGGCTGAAATAGTTATTGATTGCATTGTTGGTCACTTATCTAATAGCAACGTGAATGAACTAGAAGGCTGATTGTGGTGTAATTGGATATTAGTTGGGTTATGCTTTTGTTTCTGGTGATTGAATTGTGAAGTTTGTTTCTGAGTATCGGTCAATCCTTTTTGTGTTGACAGGATCAGACCAATATTCATGTGTATCCTGATTGGGGAGCTATGCAGGTTATCTACTTTATGCACGCATTTGTTTCCTTCCTTCTTCAAAGTTTGTGAATTATCAGCCAGAGTTTTTAGTTGTACTATTTTGTATGTGGAGAGTGACCATAAGACATTTTGTAACATCTTTAGGCATACTATGGCCCTAGAGTAGCTCTTCCACCATATTACAACTCTGCTGTGGCATCTGGGCATGCCCCTCATCCTTATATGTGGGGCCCGCCACAGGTATTGCTTAAGGCTCTTTGAGGTTATACTTTCTAATATGTGTTACCAATTTTCGTAGTTCATACTTGTGTTATTTGGATGACTTGGAAAACAAAAGGGAGCAGTTGAGCGAGTATTTGAATTCTTTTGCTTGTAGCCAATGATGCCGCCATATGGAGCGCCTTATGCAGCAGTCTACTCACATGGGGGAGTTTATGCACATCCTGCAGTTCCAATGGTAAGTCTACACCGTTCTACATTGTACTTGCGTTCTTGTTGATTGAGCTATTGATTCATTTGCTAACCTACTTGTAAATCACGTCATTTAATTCAGGGATCACATCCTCATGCACCGGGGGTACTGCCATCTCCTGCTGTAAGTGGGGCCCTAATGATTGTTCATTGTTCTTTCGGAAAACTTTCTTTTCTTTTGCTATTATTGTCATCAAAGATGTTAAGACTAAAATCCAATCAATTTGGTGAGTCTTGACCTGCTTTGCTGTTTAGCATTCACAAGTTGATGTTCATTGTAATCACCTAATTAATTGTGCAATGGTACAGGCTGCAGCACCTCCAAATAATGAAACACCCACTAAATCCTCAGCAAACTCAGACGCAGGTTTAATGAAGAAGTTCAAAGGGTTTGATGGGCTTGCAATGACAATAGGCAATGGTAATGGCAATGCTGTGTGTGGAGAAAATAGGCCATCGGAAAGGTGCCAAACCTTGAATCCCTCTAGTTTTGTTTGTTTAACTTAATATCTGCCTGAATAACAATGTTGTTATGTGGGAATACATGGCCATTTCCTTCTCAGTCTCATGTCTGAGAGATCATTGTTCCTTTTTTAAGTTAATGTCTAAATTGTTTGACCATGTGAATGAATAGTGGGGAGACTGAAGGTTCTAGTGAAGGAAGTGATGGGAATACAGCAACTGTGAGTCCCTTAGTTATTTATTAATTGCTTGTATGTGCACCTTGTGTTTGCTATGCAATTTCGCTTTGAACAAGTCACTAATTCACAATTCTGATTGTTACCTGTTTACCTCAGGGAAAGAAAAAGAGTCGGGATTCAACATCAACAAATGGTATGGGCTTCAATTGTCGGTCGTACATCTTAATTAAATAAATTTATATGAGACACCAAGTTTTAAATTGCCTAAAGCAGTTTCTTTTACGCATTTGGGTGAGTAGAAAAGTAGATGCGTCAACTGTAATGGGGCTTTCACGCCTGCTATTTGATAGGGAAATGGCCCATGATACTGAAGTAAAGATAGGAGGAGAAATAATAGAGCCTTAGCCCTTAGGTTATATTTCTTATATAATGGGTATTTGACCTTCTCAGATAATTAATAAATCATAAATCATCTTAGGTGGAGATGTGAAAAATAAGACAGGCTAATTCACTTACTTCTAGAGAGGTTAACTCATCCTCTTGAGAAGTTGATGGTTGCATCCGTAATTCCAGATAGTATTTCAGGAAAAAGCAGTTGGATTTATGATTTCACCAGGAATGGCATTGGAACTAAGGAATCTTATTAATGCAGGTGTTGCCAAGACAAGTACCCCTAGTGCTCCTCAACCTTGTGCTGTGCTACCTCCTCCTGAAGCCTGGTTGCAGGTACTTGTATGGTAGTTCCAATTTTTCATTCTTTCTAAGCTACTTCTCATATTGTTCTATCTAACTTATGCAACTGTTAAAGTTTTGTATTCTTCTCTTCTTTTCTATTTGGAATTTATTTTCTTAAATTAGATGATTTATTGGCTTGAGCATTTTTTCACCTGGTCATTTGGCGGGGTACTCAGAATGAGCGAGAACTGCAACGGGAGAGGAGGAAACAGTCAAATAGAGAATCCGCTCGAAGATCAAGATTGAGGAAGCAGGTAAAGGCATCTTCTTTCTAAATGCTAGGGCATCCTGCCATGTAGTTTAATTTTTTTCTTTTGGAGAGGGATATTCTGAAACTAATGTCTTTCATTCCTTCTGTGTAGGCTGAGACTGAAGAGCTTGCACAGAGAGTAGAAACATTGACAGCTGAGAATGTGGCACTGAAATCTGAAATTAGTCGACTGATAGAGAAATCAGAAAAGCTAAGGAATGAAAATGCTTCATTGATGGTATTTCTTGAACACTTTTGGCAGCCTTTAATTCTTAAAATGTTATGATTTCCTGCCTTTTCCATTAATTCACAAGTTCTAATGCTAAATTTGCTCTTTTGACGCCCAGAAACTCAAAAACTCACATTTGGGAGATACAGAAGATGCTGGTCTGAGTAATACAGACGGGCAGAGGGCGCCTAGCACGGAAAACTTACTATCAAGAGTGAACAATTCTGCTGTGGATAGAAGCAAGGAAGAAGAGGGTGAGGTATACGAAAGGAACTCAAAGTCAGGTGCCAAACTGCATCAACTCCTCGACACAAGTCCGAGGGCTGATGCAGTGGCCGCTGGCTGATCAGGAGACTGCGGTTTCCCTGGCTTGCTAATTATCTTAAAACTCTAAGCAACTAAGTTAGTTTTGGCACAGTTAAGAGGGAAATTACAGACAACCTTAAATTTTCAGTTGTAAGTTAGCTCTCTAAAAGCAGAACTGATGTATTTTAAGAAAATTCAGTATGCTGGGATGGCTATTAGGTAATGTACATTGAAGGGAACTGAAGATATTTGAAGTTTAGGGGAAGTTATCGACACCTAGTCTGTAGTGTGTTTTGCGATTGTTAGTTATGTGAAGAGACTGCTCGATGTATGGATGAGATTGGCACTGAAAGCTCCTTTTTTGTCTTTTGCAATTCTTCTTCATGACATCTATTGTTGCCAGTTTAGTCTCTGGTGTTTGAGGTAGATTGCTGATTCATTTAGATGGTGAAGTTCAAACGTAGAAGGATTGTTAATATGATTAATTTGAGGTAGGAAGACTTGGTTATGTTTTTGAGCGTAGCAATACGCAACAGCGATGTACTTCAAACAAATGCACTAAGGTGTCATTTTCTTGAAATGTTTTTCTTTGAATAATTGTGGTGTTCATCAATTTGTAGCATGTTGTTCGTCAATCTAGCATAAGACCGTGGTAGGGAAGGATGGCAATTACGACCGAGTCGGTAAATGTAGACCACCACCAACATTAACCATTCAAAAGAAAAGGGATAGTTTCATAGAATCACCCCTCCTATCCCCCTTAGCACACAACACTGTTCAAAAAGACCAACTCCCTAAAATCACAGACATCAGGCACAACCCCGGCAAGAGAAACTATCATTTGTGGACCTTTGTTGTTTGATTATTTATTTGTATGGAAGTTCTTATTGAACATCTATCTTGTATGTATGGGGAAATCACTCGACAACTCAGGCGCCAGATTTCCTAAATACTAGAATCAACGGCTTCCCAGTGGAGGAGGTTATCAAAGACCACAAGTCGTTAGAGGAGGAGTTCACTGAGATGGTCCGGAAGGTAAGCGATTTGAATGGACCAAATGGATCAGAACATCTATCTTTTTCCCCTTCTGGGTAAACACAAACTTTGGATAATAGAAACGATAAGTTGTGCTGTTCATGGAAGAGAAAATATTTAAGTATGAAATCATTTCAATCTCGGATCATTAGTATATTTTGAATTAAATTAAAGTAGCAAGTAAAACGTTTACAATGCAAATTTTAATAATATCTAATTATCTATCAGGGTGTTTTTGGACGTATTGGATAATCAATGACATATTGAAATGAGAAATAATAAGAGTCGTATTATTAATCATTGAGAACGATGTACAACAATATATTGTACATGATTGCTAAAATTATTAAGGCGTGATAGTTTGAAATTGTCACGTTGTCAAATTATTAAGGGTTGTATTAATACAGAAAGTAAGAAATGAATCAATGATGGGATTTTGTTCCTCCTATTTGTTACAGAAACAATCATGGAGGGGGTAGATGTCAACCGTTATTCCCGCATTCTTCTTGTGAAAAATGCACTTGGTTTAGGTGGTAATTTACAAGTATCTTTTTAATTTGTTATTTCCTAACGAATTTAATGGTATTAAAATCATCTCTAATACTATAATATTGAGATTTAATTGATTGTCGACGCATTTAATTTAATAAAATTCATTTAAGTGATTGTATCTTTCGTTACCCAATAAAAATAATCCAAACGAAAATTGTCTCGCATGAATTCCCCCTCCCCCAACAACATATTCAGACGAACTTACAAACAATTAAAGGAAAAAATAGAGAAGAAGTGACCCATGGAGATGGAAGTACAGTAGTTGATGGAAGCCGAACAAAGAAGTGACCCAACAAACAGAATAGAAAGAAGAGGAAGCCCATCGTTGCCTGATGGGCTTATGTGTGTTAGAACACGACGATGATAGTGACCGTGGCAGCGTCGGAGGAGGAGGTTGTGGCGACCCACATTGGAGTAATCAAGGGCAGATTATTGCCGCGTCTTTGTCATTGTCCCCCTTCGCTCCCCTCCCCCACATGATCTCCACACCTGGTCTCCATTTCTCTCCCTCACGTCCTCGGTCCTTCCCCTCACTTCCTTTCTTTTTCCTAAATTTACGTGTTTTACACACCATGTTTCTTTTTAAAAGAAAAAATCAATAGTAGTCTCATACAACTTAAGTCAAACTTGAAAGTTTTAATTCATTTGACTTCAAGTCCTCACATAGAGGATTTATACTATACAAATACAAAATGACCGTCATTCTCTTAATTAAAATACGAAGGCGAATTTAAAACTAAAACTAATTCATCAAGAATAATATTTGGTTTGATTATCTATATTCACTACAGTTTGAATCCATGTTCTTATTCAATACAAGAGTGTGTTTATCATTGGTATTTGGTACTACTCCGATGGAATTGACTTCATGAACGAAAAAGATCAAATTCATATTCTCAAGACTCAAGAGACACGAGGTAAAAAAAAAAAAGAGGAGATGAGAATCTTTAATCTCTAATTATATTATCTCTCACTAATTTTAACCCTTATGGAATCTTTTGTAAAAAAAAACCCTTAAGACCCGTTTGGATGACCAAGAATTGATATGGAATTGAAGAATTGGAGAATTGTGCCTCACCAATTCCAAATTCCTTAGTTTGGACAACATAAAAAAAATGAAAATTCTAATTCCACCACAATTTCACATAATTCAAAATACTCTTCATCCAATTCTTAACCTACACATCAAGAATTGTCAATTCCATACTCTTCAAAATACTCTCTCTCTCTCTCCTAAATCTCTCTCCCTCCCCCCTCTCTCTCTTCTCTAAATTTTCTCTCTCTCTCTCCCAATTCTTTCTTTTTCTCTCTCCCTCCCTCCCTCTCCCCTCTCTCTCCTCCCCCTCTCTCATAATTATCTCTCTTCTCCAAATTCTCTCTCCCCCTCCCCCTCCTCTCTCTATCTCCCAATTCTCTCTCTTTCTCTCACCTAATTCTCTCTTCCTCTCTCTCTTTCCCTTTCTATCTATCTCTTTCCCAAATCTCTCTCTCCCTCTCTTTCTCTCTCCTAATTCTCTCTCGTTCTCTCTCTCTCCCTCCCTCCCTCTAAAAAAATTATTTTTTTAATATTTCAAATTAAAATATTTAATATTAAATAATTAAATATTTAATCTATATTAAATAATTATTTAAATAATTAATTTTAATTCTAATTTTAATTCAATTATAATTTTATATGTTATCTAAATATTAGAATTGTGATTCAATTTTAATTTTAATTTTAATTCTACAATTTAAACAGACCACGAGGGAATCTCTACTTACCAATGCTTTGTAAACCTTTAAAAGCAATCACGCCCATGTAATCCAGAAACCACGTACATTGGCAATGAAGAAGCTGACGCCGGTATCTAGTGAAGGGCTCACCATAATGGACTAACGAACATTTTTTAAAAAACGGAATTGTCCTAATCCTAATAACAGGATGACTCCTCTTTTATTATATTTTGACCGTTTGTACAGCCTCCATGTACTTCTCGTATCTCCACGTCCTAGATCTCTGCATCTTCTTTGTATCCATCTCTTCTTTCCCTTTTCATTTCATGCTTCAACGCTCTTGCTTCCTCCCACCATTTTCCTTCTCTTCCCATTTGTTGCTTCTTACCAATCTTTTCATGTTTCTGGCTCACTTAAACATTGTTTTGGTTGTGGCAGAGATGTAGTAGTTTGGTGAATCCTGTATAGATAGATACATTTGGGTTGGTCTGAATATTTGGTTTTGATTGAAAAGCTATGGCCTTTATGAGGTTAGATATTCTGGATAGTAATTAGTATCACCATTATAATTGATAGGAATAGTGATTGCAGTTATAGGAGTAAATTTATTGTGCTTTGGATCCTGTTGTGGAGATTTTTATATTTTCCTTTCTTTCATTTCAAGTGATAAGAAAGCTGGTTTCTTTAGAGGGAATATTTCACAAAAGTTAAGGTTTTCATTTAATTGTCTTATCAATATGATTGTCTTGTAGCGATGTAAATGTGACAAGTTTATGGACATTTTCTTCATATTTTCATAGGTGTTTCTCCGTACAGTTGCCAAATGTTTCCCTTTCTGGCTATATGTATGTGAGTGTTCTAGGGTTCTCAATTAGAATTTGAGTCTTCTAGATCTAGTATGCAGTTGGAGCTCGTGCTTTGAACTCACGAGACCACTTGATTTGTCACAAGATGGTGGTGACCAGTAAGTGTTTGTGGTTTCAGGTGCTTTAATAGGTACCCTTTTGGTTTTGGTTTAATTTAAATTCATGGGTATGAGCAATTTATCGTTGTTTGGTGATTGATTGAGAGAATTGATAAGAGCACAGAGATTCTTGCGGTTTCTATTTGTATTGTAAAAAGAGGGAATAGAGAAAAAGTAGAAAAGTTCTTAGCTTTCTTTAATCTTTTGGGTCAAAATGGGGCATCCTGCAGCTGTGTGGGATCATAAGGCAGCCGTTGAGATTACTAAGGACTGGAATGGTATTGATCAGGTGGTGCTTCGAAACCCACAAGGGGCTTCTGCTAAAGTGAGTTTCTCATCTTTCTTGTACTTCTTCTTTGAGGAGCAATGAGTTTTAAGATCTGTTTACATCCTTGTGTATAATTAGAAAATAAACACCATGAACCAGGTGGTCTGAATCAAGCTTATGTTAAATTCTGGAGTTCTGTCGTCAGAGAAAAAAATGAGAGTGCATGTGTGTATATATGTTTATATTATTTTCGCTATATTTATGCAAATTCAATTATGTATTTACTTGTAGACTTTTTTATAGTTTCTGGTTTGATGGTAATAGATTAGCCTGCATGGAGGACAAGTTGTTTCTTGGAGGAATGAACAAGGAGAAGAATTACTGTTCACTAGTAGTAAGGTTTGAGTTTTTCTCCAAAATCTAGAGAAGTCTTTTACTCTCACCTTGTTGTCTAATGTGGACTTTGAAGCCATTTGTCTCCATTTTCTGTGGTTTTCTATTAAGTGAAGTTCTCCAATAAAAAGTTAACCGAACTAATTTTCTCAGTCTTCAGCAAAGTTTGGTTTGGTCAAACCTGTTAGCAGTATTGACAAAAACAAAAACCTGTTAGCAGTGAAATAATTATTTTTGGTTTAAAGATGTTGATTGGGTGCCTTTTATTTTAGCTAATCTATTTTGATGTAGATATTAGCTAAAATTTTCCGGTTACAAGAAATTAAGTAATAAATCATGTCCAATTTGGGTTAAATGGAATTTGAAATGCATTTTAAGCCAAGTGAAAATGCTGAAAGTGCTACAATTTCACTCATCAGTGTCTAATTTGTTACTTTGAAAAGACTGACTTCGTTCAGAACTTGGCAGATATGAACGAATAGATTAATGCTGTTTGCCCGTTAAAAGAACTGACTTGCCCATGCAATTTTTCCAATCAACTGTAGGCAATCTTCAAGCCACCTAAAGCGATTCGTGGAGGGATTCCTATTTGTTTCCGGCAGGTACTTGTGTTCTTTTGTAGTTTCATGATTCTGAGCACATTTTGTTTACAAGTACTATTGATGCTTTGCAGTTTGGAAACTGTGGATCACTAGAGCAGCATGGTTTTGCTAGGAACAAAATTTGGAGTATTGATGAAAATCCCCCTCCTTTGTCTCCAAATGATTCTCATGGAAAATCTTTTGTTGATCTATTGCTTAAACCTTCTGAAGATGATTTAAAGTGCTGGCCGCATAGGTTTGGATTTCAATGCTTTAATCTTATACATTCAACTAGTGGATGCATTGATAAAATTTTACTGGTACCACAATGTAGAAATCCCATGGATGATAATAATTGTGGTTTCTACAAATTGCGTTTCTACAATTACTGTAGTTCTCAACGAAAAGTTTAAGGTTCTTAAATTCTCCTTGACTAATTTCAAACGCTGTCGTTGAAAATAATCCTTTGTTCTACGTTTCTTATTATTGTTGAATATGTTCAAAGTCAAGGAACAGTTAGCCTTATGTTTTTTCTTTTCTGAACTAACATCTATTTTCAGTTGCAGCTGCACTACATTAACTTGTTATCTCTACTTGATATAGTTTTGAAAATGATTATATATTGATAAGAGATTCTTAATTTCTGTCTCAGCTTTGAGTTTCGTCTTAGGGTGTCTCTCACAACAAATGGAGATTTGACATTAACATCAAGAGTTCGAAACATCAACGGGAAACCGTTTAGTTTCTCATTTGCATATCATACATATTTATCAGTTTCTGACATAAGGTACAGAGAACTATTTACTTAAATTCATTTTTGTAATAAATATTTCATGTTCAAGATACGGGTCTGATTCATGTGGATGTAAACTATAACCCAGTGAAGTGAGGATAGAAGGACTGGAGACACTTGACTACCTAGACAATCTTTGCCAAAGGGAGCGATTTACGGAACAAGGAGATGCTGTGACGTTTGAATCTGAGGTAATTCTGCCATTTGTAGTTAGGAACTTAAGTGTGAAAAAAAAAATCAACAACAATCTGATAAAAATCCCGGAGATAACATGATAATCAGATTTGTTTTGGTGATCCATGTGGTGCAGTAAAATTGATTTTTTGTTGTTGCTCATTGATTTATTGTTTCCATTTGTCTTTCAGGTGGATAGAGTGTATCTTAGTTCTCCCAATGTAATCGCAGTCCTTGATCACGAAAGGAAGCGAACATATGTCATGAAAAAGGAAGGGCTACCAGATGCTGGTGAGTCACCTTCAACCAAAATATCTATATATCTTGCGGAATTCGTGACCACCAATTGTTGCTGCCTCTTGGCCGTTCATTTTAAATTCAATGGTGTGGACATTTCCCGCTTTCCGCAATAATGACACTTTGTATTTTTCCTCTTCATTGTCTGTTCCTAAAACAGTGGTGTGGAATCCATGGGAGAAGAAATCAAAAGCAATGGCGGATTTCGGAGACGAGGAGTACAAACAGATGTTATGCGTCGACGGGGCTGCAATAGAAAGACAAATCACCTTGAAACCAGGGGAAGAATGGACAGGAAGGGTAGAACTCTCGGTGGTACCATCGAGTTTCTGCAGCGAGCACTTTGAGCTTCAAAGAAGAGGTCTTTGAAGAAAATGGCATTATGGTTTAGTTAGAGTTGGATGTTCCTTTTGTTTGTGTCATGTATTTAGCTGTGTGGAACCAAAGTGTGCACCTTTTGAGTAGGGAGGATATCCTGTGGTCTGCAATGGAAATAGAGCTTTATTTCTCTTTTCTTCTTTTGTCAATTTCGAAGAATGACTCCTTCAATCTTTTGTTTTCCAAGTTTGTTGTGGAGCATTAGAAGTGTTAAAGAGGAACCTTTGTACTTAAGTGAACAACGTGTTCTTCTTTGTGCATTACGTTTGCGAAGTCCAGAACTCTCGACTCCATCTAAAACGAATACTCATCATTAACCATCAGTATTAAACACGATTTCATCACAGTTACTTCCTCGCAATTGTGGAGATAGTGTCACGTAAGATCGTAATTAATTAGAGTGATAGATGGAGTCATGGGGAGGATGGTAAATCTAAATCATTGATTACTTTATTAAGCCACGTATTATAAATTTGGTATGCGTAATTAAATTTGTTTTTACCATTTATATACATTTTTCTTGATTTGCTGATGGGCTGTCAAGTTCACTCCGGCACTACCTAGAAGAAACGGGAAGGAAATGACAATTTAGCTAACCACATTTACATTTATTACTAGTCTTTACTCACCTATGTTGCATGTAATAGGTGTTTTATATAAAAAAAAATTAATTATGATGTCTAATTTTTGTTATGAACATAGCATGTAATTGTATGATAAAAAATACATATTATTAGAAATATAATAAAACTTTATAATTGCAAAATAACCTATGAACATGATACATTAAAAAATCTTAAAATCATTACATAGACACATTTACATAAACTTTTATTTTAAATAATAATTTTAGATCTTAATATTCTGAATTTTTTACAAAAAATTTTGGTAAAATATTTAATTGCATGAAAAAAATTATAAACAATATTAGTATGAAAACGTATTTCAACTTAATTTTAATTGAATATCAAACATAATTATACACATTTAATTTCAACGTATTCCAACTTTAGACAAATAATTATATTAATTTAAAAATAATAAATTAACAGTTAACAATAAAAAAACTGCATGAATAAAAGAAATATAAATAAACAATATTTAGTATGCAAAGATCTTTTGGAAATCTTGGAATTGAGGAATGCAAAAAAAAAATCTATAAAAACAATTTTGAATATAGCTAAAATTTATTAATTTTTGTGCAGTAATATTTTTCTACCTGTGTTTTTTTTGTTATAAAACATGTTAAATTTTTTATATAGTTAAATATTAATTTTAAAGTTTTAATATTTGGATATAATTTCGTTAAAGTTAAATATTATTCATATAATATAGATTAATCCTATTATTTATTACTAAAGATTATCATCTATTAAATAGCCTCAATGTCAAGTAGTAAATTACTCAAAATAACCTAAATTTAGTATTATTTATAAAAAAATAACCTATTTTCTAAAACTTACAATAGATAATTCTAAACATTAAATTTTGTATCAAATGTATCATCCATTGTTTTCCGTTTAAAATTTCGTTAAACAACTGATGTGGCATTTCACATAATTAACATCATGGCCAAAGTGATAACATGGCAATGTCCATGTAATATCCAAACCAAAATAAATCAAACCAATCCACTAACCAAAAATTCACATGTAATGTCCATGTATATATAGATCGATAATAAAACGTGCAAAGATTCACAGATCACAGAACACAATCACACACGAAAGCACCTTACACTTCCAAACGGCAATTCATGTAAAATAAATTTTATAATTATAAAAAGGAAAATTAATTTCTTAGTCTCTCAGGTTTGCCCTAATTAGTAGGACAATCCTCGTATTTTTAGAAATAGCAAGTTAGTCCTACAATCATGTTTTTTATTAACACAGTTAATGGAAAAAATAAAATAACCTAATTACCCTCCCTTAAAAATCAAAACCCAAATCCCAGATTCACACCAAACCCTAATCCTCTCTCATTCTTTATCTCGCCTCTCTCCTCGTCACCCCCATAGTTTGCTTGTTCTTCTTTAGGTTGTGCTTCAGCGCCGCCATCACAGCGAAGATGTCGGTGAGGATGATATTAGTGATATCAAAGAGGTGGAGTGCCATTCCTACGCCGCCACATCCTGCACCGATCTCGATTGCGCGGCGACAACGAGAGGTGGGTTTGCAATGTCTTGACTGCAAATGAGGGGTCTTGATTTTGGCTGTGGAGATGGTGTTTCCCACAAATGGGAAGTGGTTTATGGGTTTGGAAGGTGGATTTGATTTTAGGTGGGTGGAAGTGGTTTTCGGCTTGGGTGGCGGATTCAGTTTCAGATGGGTGGTGGAAGTGGTTATGTTTTGGGTGGTGGATTCTGGTTTAGGTGGTGGAAGTGGTTTTGGATTGGGTGTGATTTTAGTGGTGGTTCCGGTGGTGAATGATGGTTGTAGTGGTCTCGGGTTGGGTGGGTTGTGAGGCCGCGATTGCAAATCTGGGTTTGATTTATGGGTTTCAGTGGTGGTTTTGGAAGAAGGAGGTTGTGATTTGCGACACTTGGTTATTGAGGTTTACGCAAAACGACTGCATTTTGGAGAGATAAGTGACGTGGAGAAGCGATGACGGAGAAGTAACTTCTAACTTAGTTTCTTATTTAGATTCTTCCTAAGAAAGAAGGTTCGACAAAACAAAGAGGAGGGTTTCGATTGATTCCTCACCTGGTTGAAATGGGTGGTTGTTGCTGATGTTGTTGTGATTATGAACGAGGAGGGGTTGAAGGGTTTCAAAAAAATCCAAATTTAGTTGAGGTAATTTTTGGGCTTTGAGTGGTGCTATTACAATGTTGTTGTTCTTGATGCTTCTTTACTTTGTCGAGATTGATTTTAGTTTATGGGTTTTGCTTATTTGTTCAATCTATGATGTCGGTATACATATTACGAATTTGGATCCTGTTGGTTTCTGGGTTTTAGTTGTTATCCTGCTTTTTGTTATTTTTGAATTTTTGAGTTAAATTTGTTTGGCCTTAATGTGAATGATTAGAGAACTTGAGAACAAGTTGCTGTAATTTTTTTAGTTTTTTTTTATGAAGAATGCTAAGTGTTGGAGAATTTCCCGGGGATGTTTTAGTTGAGTTTGTAAAGCGAAAGCGAGTTTGAGTGAAGAGAGAAAACAACACCGCAATTTTTATAGTGGTTCGGCCAACCATGCCTACGTCTACTACCTAGGTCTCACTTAGGTTTTTCACTACTGAAGATTGATTATGGCTCAATCCAATAAAGTCTTACACCAAGGTTAATTGTGGCTCAAACCTCTAAAGCCAACAAGGTTGATTAGGGCTCACCCCTCTAAGGCCAACAAGGTTGATTACGGCTCACCCCTCTAAAGTCAATAAGGTTGATTATGGCTCATACCTCTAAAGTCATTAAGGTTGATTACGGCTCAAACCTCTAAGGCCATTACAATGTTGTTTTTCATAGGTTCATAACAAACCTCTCTCACTCTCAAAGTGTATACAAAAACATTTACAAAAATGAAAGCTCTATGCTAGAGTTGAGTGTTTGAGATTGATGCTCTTGATCTTGACCTTTAGCTTGATTTGGTGTTTTTGAGTGATGTGAATGATGAAAATAATTGGGACTTGAAAGTATATGATCATCCACGTTTTTCTGCCCTTCCTTGATGCATTTATAGCTCTTTGAATCAATATGACCCTTGCTTTGAAGAATATAACCGTTGAAATGCATTTCTGCCCGTTGCAGCTATCTGTGTCATTCTCACGTACATCACTTTAACCTTACGTACGTCATCTGCAAATTCTCCAGCTTATGTACGTTTGTTTTATCTAACGTACGTTGATCATCTTTGAGCAAGTTTTGCGTACGTGAACTTATATCTTATGTACGTCAATTACAACACACGTACGTTAACTTGTTCTTACGTACGTGAAACGTGCTTCAGAGGGTTCCAATGGCTTCTGCTTTTCTTTAGACCCTATCTCACGTACGTGACATACTTCTAACGTATGTGAAGCACTTGCAGTGGCTTGTTTCGCAACTCCGAGCTCTCCAACTTATTTCTCTTCAAGTCAAATGTTTTGCTAATCTTCAAAACGTAAAAATGAACTTAATGTTGATCACCTTTGATCCAACACTAAGAACATGTATGAAATATAATCATTGGTAATTTTGTATTTAAATTTTCATTTAAAGTGCACCAAGCGACACGTCAGCAATTTACTAATGGACCAATGACAGACCACTAACAGAAGGACTTAAGTGCAATCCGGTTTTTCAACTCAAGCACGCCTGAAGGACTAACTTGCTATTTTTAAAAATACACAGACTGACTTACTAATTATGACAAACCTCAAGGACTCAAAAATTAATTTCCTTATAAAAACAACCCTAGAATTTGCATCCAAAGGAGATAAATAAATAGGAAAGTAGGGAGAGGAAAGTAACGGTGGGTAACAAATTTTCTCACATAGTTTCAGTAAGGAAAAAAAGATCTTTGATAAGTAGAAAAACAAAAGGATGAATTATCCCCTAATTCTATTTCTTTTATGGTATTCAACTACATTTGGAGGATCATGGAGACGAAGAAATATTAAAATGTGATCTAAATGTTTCTCTTTTTCTTGATGTTTCATGCATAAAAAATTAGGGAATGTTTAGTTAAAAAATTTACTTATTTTTAAAAAATTTAAAAATATAAATGAAAGAATAAAAAAATATTTTTTTTAAAAATGATTAATAAACATATTTTTTTAAATATTTTTAATTTTAAAAATAGAAATAAAATTAAAAATTATTTTCTTGACTAAACATATTTGTATCTTTTTCAAACTTTATTCTTCATTATTCCCCCTCACCGTACGCTACTCGTAACCCACGGTCCAAAAGTCGTCCCGCGGGACATCTGTTCAGCATTTTTATTGTTATTTTATTAAATTCTCCAGTTCCTAGCCCCACAGTTTTTTCATCCATAACTCAGAGACTACTTTAAGAGTCACGCGAGACGCCTATTCAACTTTCCACTTAACACAATTTTATTTTAATCTCCAACTTTTATCTACTACTTCATTTAATACTTTTTACCCCAAATTCATTAAAATAAAAATAGTTCATTCAAATAAAAATAATTCGTTAAAATAAAAATATTACATTAAAATAAAAATTACCAAAAGAATTATTTTGTGAAAAAGGATTGGACGTAAAATTTTAGAAATGAACAAAATTGGAAAGTGCGAGTTGATATGAAAATGAGAAAAATAAAGCGTTGGGATTGAATTGATAATTGGTGAAAGAGGGAAAATTTGATGGATTATTTTGAGAATATTGATAGTTGACAAAATTTGATGGGTTATTTTGTTGAGAGGATTGAGTATTTTCATTGTTGTGATCCATAATTTTGGGAAAAAAATTGGAGTGGGAGTAATTTGAGAGTATGGAGAGAAATTTTAAGAGTTTGGAGAGTTTGGAGGAGATAAATGAGTGTTTGAAGTGAATAAATGATAGAAAAAAATGTGTTTAGGGTGATATTTATAGGAAAATGGGTAAAACTAGCCTTTAGGAACCAAAAGGGTAATTTTTCAGCTCCCAATGGTACTCCAATGGTAATATTACAATTAGAGTAAATCTGATCGCTTGATCAAAACGATCCAACTGTCAAATTTTATTTTATTTTTTTTTTAAAAAAAGAAATTTCAGGCTAGGGGCCAGTAGGCCCCGCGCCCGACGCAGCTAACCGAGACGCAATAACACTTCTCAGCCCACCGGCTAGCCCCGTTCCTTTACATACTAGTGAAGTCTACGACTAGTCTACAAGACGTGGCCTAGGTTTAGAAACCGATGGTTCTCATTTGGTGGTTCTAGTTCTGATTAAAAACTAGATTCAATTGTTGGTTTGTTTTCTCTATTACTTATTGTTCTAACAAAATCAAATTAAGAAGTGGGTCAAAGTGATATTTATGAATAAGTAAGCACGAAGTAATCACAGAGAGAAAACACTCTTTTTATTGACTTTTCCTACAACTTGTAATTACAATTGTGAAGTCATAAATTATGTATTTTGAATTTGAAGGAAACAATGTAGTTGGAAATTATAACATAATGAAAACTCAATTAAAATTGGTAGATTACTAGTGGACATAAAGTGGGATGGACCACTTAAAGTAATAATCCAAATACTTGTAAGAAATTTTGCAGATGTTTGGGCACACATAGAGTTTGCCTGCATGTTTGGCCTGACCATACAAATATGTAATACTAATCATAATTGACACCATGAAGTCAAGACCGAAAACATAAAAGTGGTCCATCTATATAAAAATCATTTTGTGTTATCATTATCAATTAATGCCACTTCAAAAACCAGTGAGATTAGTTCTATTTATGTCTTGGAGCTCATTAATTTGCAGAACACAGGTGATTAAGCTGGCAAATAGCTGCATAGCCTTCAAGTGTTATCAGTATACGTTGTAGTGTGCTAGACCATCAGGCTTTGGCTTCCATCAAATAGGCTGCATTCATAACTTCACACCGGTCGTGTTTTCTATATATACAACTGCTTCGACTTTTTAATATCATCACTAAACTATCAATTTATTAATAAACATCAGAGATAAATTAGTAGAAAACTAATAACTATAAAAAAAAATAGTAGAAAACTATCCAAAAAAATGTTGGTTCAATAATAAGCATGTTAACTATGAACGGCTTTTAATTGTTAAAAGATAGAAATAATTTGACAGAAAAAGTAGTACTGACTTTCTAATCCCAAAATTAGTTGTTCACTCATCTTTTTTTTTTTTGACAAGTTATTTTATTTTCTTCAGCTGGGACAATTCTAGTATCAAAAGTGTTCGTTATTTACAAATAAAAAAACTAGTAAAAAGCTCGAATATTCTTTGATTCTAATAATTGATATCAAGCTAATTGAATTTAAATTTTAAATATTTTTACAGATTTACCAAGAAGGGAGTAAAAAGATTTTTTCTTTTTTTATGAAGAGAAGCTAAAAGCTATTAAGTTATTATGACCACAGCTATTTGTGTAATATTTGGTCATTAAGGGTCAAAATTTTCCCGTATACTATCATCGGTTTGAACGATTTACCTATACTTAAAAATATGTACTTTTAAAACGAGATAATAAATATATTTACGTACTGTAAAAAAAAAGAATTAAAGGAATAATACGATGTTCTGCCAAGGAGTCCATCTCCCCTCTAATAATCTTTGTGTTAAGCAAATGAAAGTTTTATCTAGTTAGGCCGATATGTTAGTTTAATAAAACTTACGCGTATTAAAAAATAAAGAATAAACCACCGTGAGCTAGAACGATTGGCAGAAGGCATTCCCTTGTGCAGGCGAGGTCCCAAGTTTGATTGGACAGACTTCATCCTACCATGAACTTGCACGAGGCACACTTGAGCTCTTCGATAAGGCTTATATTGAAGTCGGGGCCCTAGCGGTGGGTTGTTGGGCTAATTCCTCCGAAGTTTAACCGGCTTCGTGGTCGGGTTCCGTCCTAAAGGAGTGGTCGAGCTCCGCTGAGTAAGGATTGTACATTACAAAAAAAAAAATAATGACGTTATTTTTTGTAATGGTTCAATTTTTGTCCAATACTAAAAAATTCAGGCGGAGAAATGATCAAATAGCTAGAATTTTCGTATCTTCAGAGGAAGTCTTCTTTCTCACAAACATTTGGTGTAAGACTAATTGTCGCTCAGTCAAGAAGCACTCGACTTGCTAAGAAATGTTTTATCTGAGTTTTAAATCCATGACTTTGCATAGTCTACCCACAAAGAGCTCAATTTTTGTCACTTGTTTAACCCCAAGTTTTTAAAATATATTTTCCAGGAAGTTGATTTCTAAAAAGAGTTTTTCATTTTTTTTTTAATTTATATTTTTATAAAATTAATTATTTAAAATACAATATTACCATTCATGACATTTCTTTATGCTTTTGTCATAGAAGGTAATTAGTCAAGTATTTTTTTAAAAGCTATAAGAAGTGCAACTTATCTTGTTAATTCTTATGGGTAAATTACTATTGATTAGTAAGGAAGGAGTAGTTCACTGCTTCCGAGGAAGTACAACAACTTGAAGCATCTTTGTTCACATACCAAACAACACCTATAATTTAAAAGAAGGAAGATTTCCGTCTTAGAAAACAAGTTGAATTTGGTTATTTGCAGGAAAATATTTGGTTACCAAAGAGGACACAAGGCATTGCCACTGGGACATATATAAAGCGAGGGGAAAAGAAAAGCCGAAAGTGAATATGGTTAGTCCAGATTGATTGAAAAGGACCATGAGCACGCAACTAAAAACATCCAAGGAATAAAACAACAGTTTTGGGTGTTAGACTATGGAGACTGTGAGACTATATCCCAACTTAGATCACAAAACCCTAATAATTATTACGTTTGATAGTAACACTTCCATGATCCATGGTGTGCCAGGCCAGGGTACATATTTGATACCCTTCGATCCCCAAGCATTTAAGGGGGACCATCATGCCTAGGCATGGCCTTCTCTCCATTACGCATAGATAATCACCAAACCACAGCATACGTGTAGGGCAAGGCTTGACTTTCATTGTTCTCCAAATCATACATAAGATATATCTATGTCATCTTTCATAACTTTTAATTATTGAACCTCATCCCTTTATTATTATTATTATTATTATTATTATTATTATTACTATTATTATTATTATTAGGACCTTTATAGATGACAAAATTCTCTAAAAATATTTAATTTTTCTTTAAACTTATTATTCGATTTCAAAACATTTGATTGAAGAGTAAGATACTCCATCTCAATTCTCAGTATTCAACTAATCTATACTTAATTGTACATCTATAAACACAATTAGAAAATAATTAATAACTTAATTAACTATTTCCTATCAACTTTTTAATTTTATCAATTATAAGTTTTATTCATCTAACCCACAAAGTAATAGGACTGTTTGTTGATTCCTAAACCTCCAGCCTTTTATGAAAAAAAAAGACTATTTGTTATCAACTATATAAACTAAATTTTAATAACAATAAAAACTAGTTTAAACAGTAAATTAAATCCCATATCGTTAGCTAAATTGTACCAATAGACGCATGATAGTAGGAGTTCTAGGGCAATAGAGGTAGTCGCCCATCTCCAGGCAAAACAAAGGCAATGTCCTTCTCAAACTCACTCAAATCTAACCAAATGATAACAACCACCTGCCTTAGCTCCTCTCTATATTCTGGACCATACACATACATCCCCCTTTTTAAAGTCACAAGACCACACTGTCTCTTTGTTGTTGTTTCAATTTAAGTGAGTTAGAAAGAGAGAGAGATAAGTCCAGAGGGTTTGGCAGAGAAACTGATAGAGAACTTTCAAGGGCTCTTTATCCCCACCTTCACTCAACTATAGCCTCTATATTGCCAGTCCCAAACTGAAGTTCTTATAATTTTCTA